>ML841401.1:10140-40716 GCA_009831015.1 Picea engelmannii | reverse complement strand
GTGACATGTTAGAGGTTGATGATCAGGTAAAGGTTGATGTGACAATGATAGGTTGATTATCAGAGGAAGTGACAATATCAGTAGTAGTGATAGTTTGGTCTACACTTATATTTCGAGGTGGCATGATGGGGAAATGAAAGGGGGCTATAGCCTGCTTTCAGTTGGTGTTGGAGAACATGGGGAGTTGGAGCCTGAGAATCAGGGGGGTTGTATCCTCTTTCTAGTTGGAGGCAAAGAATTCAAGGATTTTTATCTTCCTTCAGGTTGGAGCCTGTAAATAGGGGGTTGGATCCTCCTTACAATTGCAGTTGGAGAATTCAGAAGTTGGTGCTTCCAATGAATGTATTCTTGACAATATATACGAAATCATTATGTGGTTTTATCCCATTTGGGTATCCACATAAATTATGATGTACTGTGTATTTGATGTGATGTTGCTTATGATTATATTCTCATGATATATTGAATGCAATCATAGATGATACATTGATAACATACTAATGATAAAGTTGAAGTGTATATATTGTGGTTAAAAGTGGTAAAAGTGTTCATACTGATTGACCCCCTCCCCCCTCTTAGTATTCCAACAATTGGTATCAGAGTAGGTTCCTTCAAGAAAACAATCTAACCACTGGAAGGTAGATCACGGAGAGAAAAAATTCATATAAGAATGGAATACCACAATTTAATGGTCACAATGGTGAAACCTATGAGATGTAGGGTATCATGATGAAAATGTTTTTACAGGAACATGTATATGATGTTTGGCACTCAGTTGTTATAGGATACACCATTTCAAAGAAACCTCTGAAGACTATAACCAAGAAAGAATTGAAAAGAAATAAAAAAATAGAAATGGATTTCATCTTGGAAGGATTACCTAATTCAGTAAAAGACAAAGTGGGAAAATGTTTATCCGCCAAAGAAATTTGGGAAAATCTACAAAGTATCTATTCAAATAAATATCATCCTATCATAGAGCCAGAGTATACTGATCAGAACAAAGAATATGTTAAATTTGAAAGAGAAGAAAGATGCTCATCATGTCAGACAGATTCAAAAGAAGAATATTGTGAAGAAGGCATAGTAGATCTTGAAGAAGAATTAATCAGTTTTTTAGATGAACGGACATAAGAAAGGAAGAAAAATAAGTGTCTTGAGGAAAAATTAGTTAAGAAGGATTCTCAAGAAATTTATGAAGAAGTCCAGCAGGTCATTGTGAATCTAAAAACTTCGCTGGAAGAATGTAGAAGGATTGAAGAAACATACAAGAGTCAGTTGGAAGAAAAGTAGTAATTGGAATCCAAAATTATAACACATAGAAAGGAATTAGAGAAGAGAGAAAAGAGTCTGACAAGACATCTCAAAGAAATATACGAGGACTTAAATAATCTTGAAGCTAATTTAGGTCAAGAAGAAAGACGACTTGAAGAAGAAATCATCACCTTGAAGACGCAACTTGAAGAATCAAAGAGAGCTAAAGAAGTCATGAAGATCCAAATGATGAAGAAAGAAGAAGAGGTTGAAAATATTGAAGAACAAGTTTTCACGTTAAGAGTTAAAATTGTTAAGCTCAACAAGAACGATGAATAAAGAGAAACATACACATCATTAGTAAACAAGGTTGAAGGTTACAAGTTACCAAGGAAGAATGAAGAGAAGGAAATAAGTTACACATAAGTCATCAAAGATCCCATCAAGAAAGAAGAGCGCTCAAAGGAGAAGATTCCAGAAATAACAAACACTTAAGAAGAAGATTACCGAAGAGACGGATATCAAAGAAGACCCTCCACTTTCATTTATCAAAGAAGCTTCAATCATTGTGAAGGAAACAACAAAATAAAAGATTGTGATCAACCAAGGCATTAATTCAAAACGACTACATAAAAAAGAATACCCTTCACTCCGAGGTATGAAAGTTTCTTTTATGTTTATTTTTTTAATTGTACTAACTTTGGACATAAAGCTATAGATTGCTGAGCATATGGAAGAAGTTTTCAAGCAAGAGATGCTTATGTGGCCTCACACAACATTGAGTGTTACAAATTCCACAACTATTGAAACATAGATCGTGATTGTAGAGCATGATAAATCCATCCATAAAGTAAAACACTGATATCGGATACAAGAAGGCTTGGAGAAGAAAAGAAAGACAAGAAGAGAAAGTAAATGAAGAGCAGGTTCCAGGATTTGCATTAGTACGTGTTAGCTCCCAAAATGAACCAGTCACTATGCTTGCATTTTGTGGTTGATAGAAAGGTTATTGATAGTTTTCTCCAATTTTGTTTGGAGTTCTTCTAGTAGCAAAACTTAGGTTTTAATTTATGTCTTAGAAATAAGACGATCCATAAAGGTCTTCTCTTTAAAAATTTCATGAAAAAATTTCAACAGCTAACGCGTGTTTTAAGGATAATGATTAGCTGGTGAAAGCGGTGATTTTCAACAGCTAAGGAGCATTTCTCACGGGCCGTTAGCTGGTGAAAGCGGCAATTTTCAACAGCCAAGGAGCACTTACCACGGGCCGTTAGCTGGTGAAAGCGGGGATCACGTGTGTTTTCTCCACGTTTTAAAAAATCAAAGGATGACATGCTCAACACACATCATGTAATCATTATGATGCGTTCATGAAACTGGATAATGATGGGGATTCGGGTTTGCACGTCTAAATCGGATTGCAAAGTAGATCTTGTTAAAAAATGCATGCTGCACGATCATGGCATTGGAAATGGCGAATTAAAATCCATCATTACAGGTGAAGGAGCGGTACTTCTTGGCTGGTGACATCAAATCGACGCATCATTTCCCCAACACGCATCATCCACAAGCATATGATAAGTTTTCAATTTTAAAAGACAACGCCGAATGTTTTCACTAGCGCAAAACCTCGTCTCAAACAACAGATTGCATTGTTTTGTGTGCAAAATTGGTTCAGGATCGAATTACAGATGGTAAGGAGACGTAGTGGTTCTCTGTTAAGAAAATAATTGGGCAGTCTGTCCTTTCGACAGGTGCATCCAGAGGTGCAAAAACACTTCTCGGATGCAGGCTGCATGGGATATGTCGAGAAGCTGCAGAACGACTGTCACCAATCAACAACAAAGGCATTTGCTAAGACTTATGATGGAAATAAAGCCTGTGTTGTGTCTTTAGAAATCATCGTGGATGAAGTTGCCATCGCTGCAACGACCAGTTTACCTAGATCAGGCCAGAGTTTTTTCAAAACAACAGCAACCAAAAACCTAATTTTCAGAGCATATCTAAAGGAAAAATTCAGAAATAGTGCATGGAAGAAGAACATGCCAGTTTCCCATTTAGAAGATGAGTGGCAGGATTTTTTTAAGGGAATCCAACTCTACATAACTTCAGAAGGCAGGTACGACAAATTGATGTTATATCATTTCAAGCTCCTAGACCATTTTACAGGGAAAACTCTCTTAAATTTGCCTTTCTTCTTGCACAAGAGTTTAACTAAAGTCTTTAAAAATATTAGAGCTGAACCTCTAAGTATGAAGAACACTCTCTGCCACTTTGGCCTTATTAAATTGATAATCCTGGAGGAGCTAAGACAAAAAGGAAGGACTTGGAAACATTTTCTTTTTTGGGAGGGGTTTGAAACTCAAACTCAGCCCATGAATGAACAGAAGAGAGCTGGAAAAAGGCAATTGACTCCTCAAAGCAGCTCGAGGAAGAGGAGAACCCTTCCAAGACCCCCAGAAGATAGGATCTCTGGTGTAAGATCTCACAGGTCAAAGAAAAAATTGGATTTTGAAACTACTATAGAGCAGCCTACAGAAAAGAAAACAAACATCTTAAATCTGCCATACACAGACTCAGAGCTAGAGCAAGAATATGAGAGCCCTGCCATTAAAAGCCTTGAACACTCCATTGAATTTGCACAGGATTGTGAGACTTTCACTCACACCGATGAAGGGGAAACATCAAAGAGAACTAAGTCGAAGAAAACACAGAAAATCAAGCAACTTAAAGAAGTGATCACTCAGTAGGAGGTCTTAGAGAGAGTAATAAAGGAAAGATACAAGACTCTGTTTGATAATTTCACAGAAATAAATGTTGCATTTGAAAAGATGGCTTGTGAAAGTGTCAAGGACAAGAAGAGGAAAAAGAAAATCACCAAAGACTATAACAGTCTATGGTGGTTAGCAAAACGCCTTAAGAGGAAGATTAGAAAATTGAAGCAAAAGCAAAAGTCACACCCAGATCTGCAAGTACTAGCTCAGGTTGCTGTAAATATGCAAGGGGATAAAGTAGAGACACATTGAGTTTTTTATAGAACCACAGTTTTGGAGGTGAAAGTTCATTTTGGGCCAAGGCAGAGCTTTCACCAGCGCATAGGGCAATTTTACAACCAGTTAGCTGGTGAAAGGCAACACTTTCACCAGCTAACCAACGAATCATAAGACAAGTTAGTTGGTGAAAGCACAAAAAGCGTTTTTGAAAGCTAAGGATGGAGTAGGGCGATTTTCAAAGGATTTAAAGAGGTTCCAGAGAATTGAAGGATTAACAACTCGGTCAAAGAAATACTCAACATCAGATATTCGTGGGATTTTTGAAAAACCACATGCTAAATTGATCTCCTAAAGTGTTGACTATGAGTAACTGAAGAAATCCAGCTGCCAAGACAGGTGCCTTTTCCATGTTTCATGACACAAAAGATTCCAGAAGATGAAGAATACAGATGTCAAATTTTGAGATGGAGGACAATTCTAATGCTAGTCTAGCCATTAAGTATTTGTTATCAATTTGCTTAGTTAATTTGATTTGCTATTTTTAGATACAGATCCAAGTTTTCAGGATCTTTAAAACTGATTCTAAAAGGCTATACATGCCTATCTTTTCTAAGAGACAAGGGTTCAAACTGGGAATATATTTTGTGCTGCTGTATAGACTCTTATTTACAGAATAAAATTACAGTCTCCTTTCGTTTTCAATATCAGAAATATCCATGTTTCCCTTTCTGTACTTTGTTTCATTTTATTTTATCTTATGAAGACTGTTATCTCTTTATTGAGCTCATAGACTTGAGATAAAGGATTTCTTTCTATCTTGCATTAAGCCCTACATTTAGTTGTACCTGGAAATCAAGATTAGTGTTCTTCATCCTCTCCTTTCAAATTACTTGATCTGATTATTGTTTCCTGAAAGCACTGTTTCTTTATATGTATGATGAGCTATTTATTACATTGATCATTAAAGACCCCATTGTTCCAAGCATACCTACACATTATTTTTAAGTTACCAAGCATCCTTAGTCTACAACCCTAAGGAGTTTCTTGGAGTGATAACAGTACGAGAAAGAGAATAAAAGCATATGAATAAAGAACATGTCAAAGAGATTGTAGGATTTACAGTTGTGTAGGATCATGATGAATCCACAGGCAAAGAGGAATATGTTAGAGTCTAGGAAAAGCATGAAGATAAAAATGAAGTCAGAATTCAGAAAGAGAAAGAAGTCAAAATGCAAGTCAAAATTTAGGATGATGATGAATCCACATATGAAGAGGAATATTATTATGCATCAGAGTGGGTATTTTTCTAAGCCATTTGGGTTGGAGACTCCCAATAAATATGAATATTGAAGAGGGGGAGTCTATGCAGTAGCCACTATAGATCCAAAGACCATCCTTCAAGTAGTTTTTGTTTACAAAGATAGATTCATAGCAATAAGATAACATAAGTACATAATGATAGATTAATCGATTGAGAAGCAACGTTCCCATGCAAATATCAGAGAAATTTCATTGACACACTTTCCAGGTAGGGATATATTCATTACAGGTTCAAGAACGTATTACATATCAATGGACATATTTGATTCAATCTGAAATATAGGAATATGTGATGATCAATTGCAACAAAGAAGCCTTCATAATAGTATAGTGACAGATGGGCCAATATAGTGGACAGTTGAGTAGAAAATTTATGGACAATTTGTGACATACAAAAAGATATGGATTTATGAGATCAATGGTAGGTCTAAAAATATATATTTACAATTATAATCAGTGGAATCAGTTGGTCTCAAGAAGACAAGCAATGAAAGGAATAAATGAACAAGGAAATAAAAACCTTCAATAGAAGCTATATCGTCAATGGGATATTGTTGAATAGTATGGTCATTGATGTCTAAAGATTTGAATTCAAATTTTTTTTAATGTTTTTTTATATATGTCATAGAATTACAAGAGGAAGTACCAATAGACAAGAAGCACCGGAAGAAAGGAAAGGAAGAGTATGCAGGAAGTCTCATATTGTTCTACATCTTGTAGAGAAGTCAAGGGGAGATAAATCATTAGAGAAAGAGATTAGGAAGGAAATATTAGAAGCATTCAGACAGGGGAAGATATATTGACACGAGGAGTTATCCTTTTTCCCATGATGTGAAAAGGAGAGAAAGAGAAAGATCAAAAGGGAAAGAGTCAATCACATTAATTCAGAGAAAGATTGTTCAGAGAAGGTATACCTTCAGGGGGAGTCACTCCTTGTTATTGATATCAAAGAGAAGAGAAACTTGGAAAAAAACAAGAGGAGAGAAACATGTGAAGAGAAATAACAAAATCTTGAAGATAGGGGGATAAACCCCAAGGAGAGACACCATTTTCCATTGATGTCAAAGGGGGAGAGAAACATCGAGAGAAACATTGATGAGGAGTGATGGTCACAGGGGGAGCATGAGTATTGGAGTATGTGTGTTACCATGAATGTTGGTGTTGCCATCAATTTCAAAGGGGGAGATTGTTGGACAACTGGTTGTCATTGATGTCAACCCTTGGAGTGTTCAAGATACCCCAGAGTTGTGATTGATATTGATGGTAAGTGTTGGTGCGTCAATATGTTCAATGTATATCTCACACTCATTTAAATGTCAATCTGGGATTCGTAATCGAAAGAGTTGTTACACCATATGTGCCGAGAACAAGTAACCTACCTAAGTCTGTTGCATATAGGAAATAATTAATAGCATAAAAATCTTATTTCTAAGATTTATAAATACTCCAAAGTATTCTCTGAACCTAGAAGAGAAAACTGATAATGAAACTTAAACAAACAATCAATCAAAGAGACGTTGTCCTAGAGAAACAAGTCTGTTCATTTCAGGCGCTTGAATTAAAAAGATGAACTTTAAGAAGCTTGTCTCCTATAGAAATTAAAACAATCAATTCCAACCATTCTCGAAACAAAAGCCAACTTCAACCTCAAGTAATTCAATCAAACCAGCACAAGGGAAGTTCAATATAAATGAAAGACTCTATTACAACACATGAAGATGAAATATAAAGTCTCCTGGTCCCTTGCGATACTAGGTCCACTACAATCATAAACTCAAAATATCAGTCCCACACTTCAAATTATGAAATAGCTACCTTCAACATCTGAGAATTAAATGTCTATTCGATCTAACACTTTCTTATTCACACCAATCCAAAATGATTAATTCAATGCTCAATCCTGAAAATGAAAGAAAGACCAATCACACACACACTGCTGTAAACTATCCACACAAACACATAACGTATACAAGGAGGTTTACCTTAGTTGGGGTGGTGGGCCCTTGCCGAACGAACAAGGAACCTCTTAAGGGAGTAACAGACTAAAACTTTTCACTCACATCCAAGAATTGACATGAAAGATTTTATGTATTAATTCAGCTGGTAAATTGGATCAACAGTCTTTTACTTCATACATGACAATGATAAGTATTGTCTGGTTCTTACCGTATATTTCTTACATTCACTATTATATATATTTTTTATCATCTATAGAACATTCCTTATATAAGGTAATATGATACTATCAATATCTATGGATAAACATTAAACAGTTTGAGAAATTTCACATTTAAGATTCACATCGAATTTTTAGGAATCGACTCCTTCCTCATGACATGAAGTGCATGGACGATGGAGTCTCTTGCAACTAGAAAACTGACTCGGGCACTTCTATCCAACTGTCTTCTTGAAATATTCACCATTATTCAGGTCCAACTGATGCATTCTGGAAACAGAGGTTCTGGTACCAGATTGCACACAGTCGCGAGTCTAGTACTAGAATAGAATAGAGCAGGTAGTACCGAAATAACACAGGTCTTGGTACCAGAATGGAGTTGGCACCGGATTAAAACTGTCAAGGGTACCATAATGGATTTGGTACCAGATTACATGGTGTCTGGTAGTGTCAGATAAACTACTCATAAATCAAATCATTAGGACTATACAAAATAAAACACTTTCAATCGAATTAATTTAAGAAAGTTAAAGAAACATGCTTTAAATCACCAATTACCTCTTGTAGACATGACATAACTATTAGGCATGTGTTTTGGGAGGGATTAGTCCAGTATGGATTTATAACAGAGGCAAAAAGGCTTATATATAGCGTAATATAGGGCATTATCTTATGTCAAAATAGAGACTCAACATTTCCCCCATGCTGAAGATGTTGCATGTCCTCATGCAATGTTATCAAAAAATGATACCCAAAAACTTTTTGCATAATTAGACCCTCCTCTGTCATTCCTCAGATTGCAAGATGTTAACACTAGAAGCTTCACTCTTCAATTCCTTCTTGATCACCCTAGTGTAATGGATCAATTGCAAGACCTTGTTAAGTTTGGTAGAGACCTCTGCATGCTTCTCTTTCAATTCCACATTCTCTGCCTTGATATGCTTGTCTAGTATTTTGTATTCTTCAACTTCTTGCTTCAATCTCTGAATTTCTATTAATAATGTTTGTTCATTTAGGGACTTTTCTGGGCTTGGTGTGAGTACTTTCTTGGCCACCATCTCTCAAGCCTCTTTTTCTTTCCTCAGAATCCTCAGAGCCTTCATTATCATATTTCGTCTGCTCAGGGACTTACCTGGACTTGGTGTGAGTGCCTCCTGAGTTACCACCTCTCGAGCTTCTTTTCCTTTCCTCAAATCCATCAAAGTCTCTGTTACCAACGCTTCCATCTCACTTATTGTTACCATTCCTTCTGTTTCAGTTGTGGCAACTCCCCAGCGACTCTCGTTTTCTGGAGAAATCAGAATGTCCATAGATTCTCTTTGAGGAGAAGGTATGTTTGGAGTTGTTTCCTATTTGGCCATACTTCTGTTGGTCCTATGTATGGGTGGCGAGGCTTTATTAGACTTGCTGACAGGGGTAGGAGTTTCTTCAAACAATTTACCTTTCTTAGATTTACTAATAGGGGTAAGCCTGGACACCTGTTCCTCCTCTGTTGATTTGAATTTTATCTTGCAGGCTTGAATTGTAAATTCTGGGGTTTCCTTCTGTTGGCAATCCCGTATTCCTATCCTAGAAGTTTGAGGTGTGGGATCTGAAGGTTGTGCCTCCTTTCCTTCTAGTTTATTTCTATTTTTATTTGTCACCTTAGCGGTCTCCTTCAGTTCACCAACTGAGTTTTGGGAAGGCCGAGTAACTTCATAAATACTTTTCAATTCTTTAGAGGATTTCAGAGGGGGTTTTATAGTTGGCTCTAGTAAAATATCTTGTTGATCCGTCTCCTCCTTCTTTTGTTTCTTATTCTGTGATCGTTTTTATTTAGGGCACAAGACCGAGCTAGACGCTTTAGCTGGTGTAGACTTTTTCTTACTTTGTAAATGGAAGTCAGGGGTATTCTCTATTTCACTGGATGGTTCTTATGACATTTCCACAATTGTTTCAGGAACACTATCCGATTGACTACCTGGTTCTGAGCCCTCTTTTCATCTTTTACCCCTTTGAACTGAAGTAGGACTTACTCTCTGGAATTGAGTGACTGTCTTCTTTCTTGATATAACAGGTTCCCCTACAATAGACTTTTCTATCACTGATTTCTCAATGGGCGGAGATGAGTTGGGCATAGCAGTGTCTTCTTTACCTCCTAATGTCATTTTTTTGTCTTTCTTTACTTTTTTGCTTGAGCCTTCACTGTGTGTCCCTGCCTCATGTGTCTCGACCGACTTGGATTTTTCTTGAGAGAAACTTTGTTGGAGTAACTGCTTCCAACTACCCCCTTGTGTTTTTAAAGCATGAACAACCAGAAGTTTAATTAAACCATGATGATGAAGGCTAGTCTCAGGTTTCTTGGAAACTAACCTCACCGCTCTTGCCATTTTCTTTAAACTCATTCATAAAAAGTGGGGAAAATTAATTTGTGGTCCTCCCTCGAAATGTGACAAAATATTTAAATGATAAATGAAGGTCATCGTCAAAATTATAAGCATCGTCCAATATTCTTCTTTGATGTAGCTTTGAGGGATGCCCTTGGTCCAATCAGGTTTGTGATGTTCTATCTTGATGAGTTGTTGACAGAGATTTTTGTCAACGATCACTCTCTTGAAGTATTTTTCTCCAGCCATCGGGAGACTCGTAGCTTCTGCTATAGTGGCCTCTGTAATTATTAACTTCATATCCCCAAGCTGCACATTTTCTCCATCATATGTCTGTGCAAAGACGTGAGAAATTCCCTCATGATGAACTTTAAATTTCTCCAAGAATAGAACCCACCTTGCCTGTTCATATTTGTCCTTACAAGCCTGATATTCTCTTGTTTCTCTGTATATTTGAAATATGGGCTCATGCCTGTCAACCCCCATGATAGCTTAAACAATTCTCTCGGGTGGATAAAGCACGGACAAAGGGTGAGGATTGAGTACCGGATGATAGAGTATCGGTTGGGAGAACATACAAGGGATATGAAGGCATAGGGTGTCTGTAGACGGTGTGACAACAATGGTAAATAACGCTCATCTGGATGACAGAGCCTTGAATAAGATAATTTATGAATTGAAGTGTATATTAGAATGGTCATGTCGATACCCATGATGATATGGTGAGGTAGGTCGGATCTACTAACAGTTTCCAGATTCGTGGGAAGCTTGGTGTCAGACGATATTCACGGAAGGATGTGGTCGTTATGATCAGGACTCGTGTATATGAAATCGGCTGGGATCATTACTCGATATGTTGTGATTTGTGGTTCGTGTCATCTCATAGAGTACGACAACGAATCATGGGGTTTATTTACCAGATATACAGAGGGAGTATGAGTTTGATCCGATAAAAGACATCGTGCTTTGCACTCTTGATATTTCATAGGACACTTCCTCCTCACAGAGATGAGGTCTAAGATTTCTACAGAGATTTATGACAAAACAGGGGTATGTCATCACCCAAGAGCAATCAGATGTTCTAAATGCATATTTAGTCTAATTCCTTTAAATAATACGAAAAAAAGTGTCGAATATGTATGTCCTAGCACTAATAATTTGACAACGACTTGGAAACATGATGAAAGTTACCCGTCATATTCTTACCAGTACTAGATCACCTGTGTGTAGAATTTGTAATTGGTACGGGATCACCTGAGTACTGGATTACCTGAGTGTCGGATCACCTGTGTGTAACATTGGTAATTAGTATCAGAATAACGTAGGGTCCCTTCTTTTATACTGGATAGGATCCGGTACTAGATAGACACAACGATATTATTTGGTACAGGGGTGGCCCTTCGTACATAGAGGTGATCATCAATGTGAGATAAGCAAAAAAATGAAATTTTTTCTGGAGCTTAAAAATCTTGACACTGATTTTGGTGACAATGATTTATGGGAATAGTTGGTGTTCTGTGGTCAAATTCATCTGGAAAACCCTATAGTTGCCAAAGTTTATAGAGGAATAATGCAGGAAAGCTTTGTAACAGGGGGGTACTTTGTAATGGCCAGTGATTGAGATGACATAACTCCTTTTCTTCTGGAACTAAGGTGACCACACTTTTGTTGGTATTTCCTCTTTTATTACAATATGATAATAATTCTAACTACTAATTTTCTGTGGATTTTTATCGAGCCCAGGCCAGTTCCTGCTCGCCGGTATTTTCAATTTTAAAGAGTCTGAAAAACTTAAAGAAGACTCTCTATACTATCTTGTGGATTTTTATTGAGCCCCGACCAGTTCCTACTCACCGGTATTTTCAATTTTAAAGAGTCTGAAAAACTTAAAGAAAACTCTCTCTGGTAGTTGTCCTCCTTATTTGTTTATCTACATGGGAACACCACCAATTTTTCTTTTGCCTTTGTTAGTTAAAAATAAAGAAAAACTTCATCTCATGACACACCTATGTATAGAAAATGAATTTATACAATTTTAAATTACTATGGTAGGTCTGCAGGAGGGGAAACCCTCTTGCTTACCAGTTGCATTTTGGAAGTCTGAAGAACATTTTTGACAAAATCCTCCTTTGATAGAGGTTTGTGATAAACCTTCAATCGATGTCCATTTACAACAAGGGAAGTCTGATTTTCATCAATAGTCTTTATAATTACTACACCATTGTCTTATACTGTATCAACCTCATAGGGCCCCATCCATCTGGTAGACAGTTTTCCTTTAAAATTTTTGAATCTGTTGTCATATAGGAGGGCCCAATCACCTAGCTGGAAGGACTTATTTTTAATGTGCTTGTCGTGCCATTTGGTCCTTTGCTCTTGTATCAGGGTGGTTCTTTGTAGATCATCTTGTCTTATCTCATCAAGCTCGTTCAATTGTAATAGCCTTTGTTTTTGAGCTTCATTCAGGTCCATTCCTAATTGCATGGCAGTTCTGAAGGTCTTTACCTGAAACTCTATGGGCAGTAGTACCTGCTTCCCATACACCAACTCATAAGGTGTATGGCCTATTGTATTTCTCCAGGCTGTCATGTAGGCCCACAAGGCCTCAGGCAACTTATCAACCCAGTCTTTGTGATGCAGCTGAACAGTCTTAGTGAAGATGGCCTCTATCACTTTGTTGGTTGATTCCACTTGGCCATTGGCTTGGGGGTGATAGGGAAAAGACTTTCTGTGTTTGATCTTGTATTGTTTGGTAAGAGACTTGACCAAACTTTAGGTGAATTGTATCCCTTGGTCAGTGAATATTTCCCCAAGTACCCCGAAATGAGTGAAAATTTCCTCAAAGAAAAATTCTACAACAGATTGTTCATTAGCTAAATACAGGGCCTTGGCTTCTACCCATTTTGTTACATAGTCTGTGAAAACTAATATGTATTTTTTTTTGTGGGACATGGGATTGATAGGTCCTACAAAATCTAAGGCCCATTTTTCAAAGGGTTTGATTACTACTTGGGCTTGGAGTGGCATTTCATTGATTGATTTAGGTTTTCCCATTCTTTGGCAATCATCGCAACTGGCCACGTATTTCTTTGCATATTTAAAAATGGTCGGCCAATAATAGCCATATTGTAGGATTTTTTGAGTTGTCCTTTTGTCAGCAAAGTGGCCTCCACATGGGCCATCATGGCAGGCTCTGAAGATATCCTGCATTTCATCTTCCCAGACACATCTTCTGACTACCAAATTAGGTCCCATTCGGTATAGGGTATCCTCATGCCACATATAATTGGAACTTAGCTAAATGATTCTCTGTTTTTCTCTAGATGACATACCTTGAGGCAGGTTCCTGGTTACCAAATAGTTGGCTACATCTGCATACCAAGGGGTGAAAGTAGAAATGGAAAATAAATTCTCATTAGGAAAATCATCATCTACTGGAGTACTGTCACCTGTATGGATAAGCCTAGACAGGAAATCAACAACCAAGTTGTCTCTTCCACGCCTATCTATGATAATGATATTAAATTCTTGTAGTAACAACAACCATCAAGTTACTCTAGCATTTTTAACAGGTTTATTCGTTAGAAATCTGATAGCTGAGTGGTCAGTGTGCACAAAAACTTCATATCCTGTTATATAGTGTCTAAACTTGTTGATGCCATGTACTACTGATAAAAATTCTTTCTCTATGACAGTATAGTTTTCTTCAGCAGGTGAGAGGTTCTTACTAACGAAGTATATATTATAAGGAATCTACCCTTCCCTTTGTTCTAATACAGCTCCCAAAGCGGTATCTGAGGCATTTGTATAGATATGGAAAGGAAGAGACCAGTTTGGACCTCTCAAAGCAGGAGCACTTGAAAGTTTTGTTTTTAAGATTTCAAAGGAGAATTGGCATTGCTCATCCCAACAAAATTCAACATCTTTCGTTAGTAGTTTGAAAAGGGGGGCAACTAGGTTTGTAAAATTTTGAATAAACCTGCTATAGTAGCCGACATGCCCTAAGAAAATTATGATTTCCTTTTGTGAACTAGGGATCTTAATTTGGGAAATAATGTCGATTTTGGCAGGGTCCACTCTTATTTCGGTACTAGAGATGTTGTGACCTAGAACGATTCCTTCAGTAAGCAACATTCTTGATTTTTTGTGACTGAGTGAGAGGTTGGTCTCTTTACATCTAACCAATACCTTCAAATTATCCAATGCCCGTTGGAAATCATCCCCATATACCGTGAAGTCATCCATGTAGACTTCCACACAATCATTGGTCAGATCAGAGAAAATAGCCAAGACAACCCCATGAAAGGTAGTAGGGGCATTACATAACCCAAAGGGGAGAACCTTACAGGAATAGGTTCCCCAAAGATAGGTGAATGTGGTCTTATCCTAGTCTTCCGGTGAAATTTGTATTTGGTTGTAACCACTAAACGCATCCAGAAAAGAAAAGTATCTCTTCCCAGATAAAGTATCCAAGACCTGATCTATGAAAGGTAAAGGGAAGTATTCCCTATAGGTGGCCTTGTTTAGTTCTTGAAAGTCCACACAAATCCTCCTTTTCCCATTTTTATTTGGTACAATAACTAATGGGGAGACCCATTTTCTATCTAATATAGGGTAAATGAAATTGGCTTGTAGGAGTTTTTGGAGTTCTTCCTTTACTATATCTTTCAAGGCCGGGTTCATTCTTCTCTGGGGCTATCAGATAGGTCTGATATGATCGTTAGTGTAAATATGATGCATACATGTTTCTGGGTGGATCCCTTTCATGTCAGAGTAATCCCATGCAAACGCATCGGATTTCCCTTGAATCATTTGTACCATATTTTGTTGCTGATCTGTTTCTAGGCTGGCATTGATATACAAGGAATTCCCAGGACTGATTTCTATAGCTTGGACAATAGATTCCTTCCCTTCCTCTACTTGTGAAAGAGTGGCTATTGTAGAAGTGGAAGGGTGTCAAATTTCTTGAAATTTAGGGATAAAGATGTGTGTGTAGTTAGGGAAAGATTGGGGATAGTCAATGCATGCCGAAGCAACGAAGAATAGAATTAGGATTTGTTCTTCAGAGTGTTCTTTTACTCATTTTACTTTCTCAAGTGTCAAAAAGGGCTGAGTACAGTCCTCCTCCCCATAAGGATTCTCCAACCAGAGAGGAACTTTAGTGGCTGGTTGGGCGGGGGGGAAAAGGATAAGTTTCTAACTTTGAGTGCCATTGGAAATTGTCATTTCTCTAGATCGACAACTGATGAATGCATCAGCAGTGGCCAACCAAGGTTGGACGAGTACCACTGGGTGTCCTGGTTTGGGGGATTTGGAATGGATTACTAAGAAATCCATAGGGTATTCTCAAGAGGCCAATGTCATTGTTGTATCGTCTAAACTTCCTTCTGGGGTGATGACTGATTTATCTGCAAGCTCTAGCAAATTTTGTGTAGGTCTTAAGTGATCTAGTTGCAGGGTTTTCATAGTGTTTACTGACATCACATTTATTGCTGCCCCTATATCAATCAATGTGTTAGGTAAGGCAACACTATTGATTTCTATGGTTACCACTGGGTTCCCTAGATCACTATACTTGGAAGGAATTTCTGTTATAAATTCAGATAACTTCCCTACCACCCGTATGATAGGAGGTTCCTTCCTCTTTCTCCCTGTATTTTTAATGCAAAGGTCCCTTAATTTTTTATCATAGATAGGTATGTCTTTAATGGCATGTAGTAGTGGGATATTTACACATATATTTTAGAGTTCAGTCTCTAGATTATGTTCTAGAGGTTCCTAAGTTTTCTTTACGAGTAACCTTTCTGGGTAAGGGGGATTCATTTCATGGGGTGTTTCTGCTGCAAGGGAGTTGGGAGAAGGGATTTCTTGTGGTACTGGAGCATATCTTTTTTCGTTCAATGGATCAGTCATCTGTTCTTCTCTTTGAACCGTTTGGACATCTATTTGTTCTTCTTGGTTTGTGTGATTATGCACTTGTTCCTCTTAAAAGACCATAGTGGGATTTTTTTTGTTTACAATCCTTCCTGATCTTAATTCAATTCCATTAAACGAAGCTGGCATTATTACATATGTAGGAAAGGTTTGTACTTCAACGTTTTGTATAGGTTGTGTCGGTCTGTTATTTGGGTTAGGGATAGGTTGTGCAGGAATAGGAGTAGGCCAAGGAGGGTTTTGGATGGGTGCAACTTGCATTGGTTTTTGCATATTTGGATTCATGGGTAGTTCAAGTGGTTGTTGTGGTTGTGGGGGTGGAAGAAGAGTAGGGGGGTTAAATCTTGGGAGAAACTGTGAAGTATTCGAAGGATATTGTGGATAGGTGGGAAAATTTGTTGGTTGAAAGGGGACATTTCCATATACAGGTCCTCTCCACTCCTGTTGCCAAGGTTGGGTTTGTGTTAACCACTGAGGATAAGACATGGGGGGTACCCATTGATGTTGGGGGTATTGTGTAATTGGGTCGACAAACATGCTGGGTTTTTTTTGTCTCCATGGTCTCCTAGGTGGGTAGGATGTCTCAGGTTCTCCTCCTCCCTTAAACATGGCCTTGATTCTGGGAAGAGAAGGGTATTCATTAGTAGGATGGTCCTCTGTGAAAATACCATAGATTTCAATAACATTGAGGGGGCATTCCTTTTTAGGGTGTTTCCTCCTACACTGATTACAGAAAATTTCTAACACAACATTTTCTTCCTCTTGTTTTCTTTTAATTTTCATGGTATCTAGTTGGGAACTTATGGTGTGTAGGATATATGTTTTAAAGTTTTCCAATATATTTCCTAGTTCAATCCTTGTGACACCTCTGGATGTGGGTTTAATAATTCTGTTGGTAGTGTCCCTTATACTTTTCCTCATTTTAGCTTGACTGCGAGAGTGTCTTTTACAATACTCTGCTATGTCTGCAAATGGATTTTGGTATACGTCCCCATAACTCATGAGTTTTAACACTTCAATGCAATCGTCCCTCACACCCTTTAGAAAGACAGTCCTAACTATAGCTGTATCTAAGGAAAACTGCTTAGTCTTTTGGTAATTATATAAGAACCTTTCTAGGTAGTATTCTAAGCTTTCTTCTTTTGATTATTGCATTTTGAATATATCATTCCTAGCATCCCTAGGTCTACAGTAATCTTGGTATTTCTAGAGGAAGGTCTCCTTCATACCATCCCAAGACAAAATTGTGTGTTCCCCTAAGCTCATGAACCACCGCAGTGACGAATCTTTTAGTGTGCCTCGGAAAAGTTTTAATTTTTGAGCATTATCTGTGTACTTATAACTCCTACACAAGATGTCAAATTCAAATAAAAACAAGTCAGGCTCTTCTGTCAACATACCTCAGAAATGAGGAAGTGAAGATAATGGAATGTTCTTCATAGCAACGTCTTTAGCCATATCTAGTATGGGGAATGCAAATGTCTCTGTTTCATTGGCTATGTTTCCCTCTTCTTCTGCCATGTTTCCAAGAAATATGTAGGGAGGTGGTGAATTTTCTCCGCTGAGTGATGGTTCCACCACTGGGTTACCTGGTATCTCTAGTTGTTCCAAGGTTTTGTGTGGCCTTCCAACAACAGATGCAACCTCTTCTATTACCACCTCTGCTTCTTTTCCAGTTTCTCCTCTGGATGGGGTCACCAGTGCTTCCTCCTTTTCTTGCTGCCTTATGTATTTAATCTGAACAGTGGCTTCAAATATAGTGCCTTTTGTTGTTGTTGCAATTTCTTCCTTTGGGCTCTCTCCTCTGAGAATTTTTCCTGCACGAGTTTTCAATGAATTAGTATAAGGGGGGGGTTTCTTTGTTGTTTGTTTTTCTAGTTTTTCTAAGATTCTAGGAGAAATAAATATACCTTTATTATCCCTATTGTTATCGGACAAATTGGTAGGTGTGGACACTAACAGATCTCCCTAGATCGACCCAGATCTAGAACAAAACAAGATAGTCTTTCCCTAAGTTCATGTAATTGAATATACTACTAAGAAGGAATGAGTGACATACCTTTATATCGCTTCCTTAGGTCTCTGTTGTTCCCGCTTCGCTCCAGTGCTCTTGTGAAATTAGGTCCAAGACAACACAAACCAACCAAAGTGAATATATCAAAGTATATTCAATGTCAACCTATGCATATGATCAAGGAGTTATGCAATAAAATAAGAGTGATTTATGGGAAAGGGACATGCCGCTGTATTATATTAAATGAAAGTAGAAGATACAACCTAATTGCCTTGATGTCGCAAGATTCCTTTCAGTGACCCTTGGTGCCAACACACACACTTTCTCCCCATTTGCATGAAGAAGATCCAATACCACTTGATAGACTAAATAAAGTCTTCAAGCTTCTATCCAAGTAGATTTCTTCACACAATCCTTTCACCAATTCTTCATCCAATCTTGCTTAACCTTTTCCATGAGAAACCTTTCAATATATAGGAGAAGGAGAGATGGTTACATGGATGAGGATGATCCCACCAAATCTGAGAAGTCAGTAGGATTCCAACCATGCAAATGCCAACTCATTTTCTAGAAGATCCCCTTTTAGAACCTTCGTGACCTCTTCTCTTCCGCAAGCTTAAAAACAGGTTCGCACCCTATCTATAGAGAATAATGTGAACAATTCGCACCCTAAGTGTGGGTGTCCCACAAGAATGAGGGATTATCGCACCCTGTAACATAGGCAACCTGCGAACTCATCTTAAAAATGTGTTTTTTGGAAGAAGACAACAATCACTTTTCTCAGGCAAAATGTCCTTGTGGGAGCCTGAATACATCACTTGTAGAGACATCACCAAAGTGACCAAAATCATGTGTAGCAGAATGCCCCCCAAAGTATGAGGCTAGAATCTATGACAGCCGAAATACTTTGTAAACTGCATGTGCGTGCTAGAAACCAGGAGCGCACCTAATCAAAAACCTGTAAACAACCAAGCATCTGTAGAATATAATACCAGTTCTGAGGTAGGCATTCCCAGGCTCAGAGAAAAAATGAATGGAATCATAAATGTAGGTCATGGCCACCAATCATATACCGTGGATCCATGCCGTCAAAATTCTACATAGACACCAGGAACACACTGTGGATCTATGCGAGAAGACTTGAATTAAGATAACATAGCCACATGACATATAAAGTGGATCTATGTGCCGATACAAATCATACATACTCCATCGCAGCCTGGATAAAAAAATATGAGACCCAGGGTATTCAATCCCGTCACCTGAAAGTACGAATCTATCCACGTGATTATATGTGTTGAAGTCGAACATGGTAGAAACCACTTGATTACCGGTCTTTGATGAAAACCGTTAACAAGTGAAAGGGAAATCACCATTGATGTCAATGACTCCCAAGGTACCGAAATACAATCCGAACGAATGTGAATGAATGAGATGAAGTCGAGCACTCGGTGGAATCTCTCGATTAGGGATCAATGATGTGAAATCCCTGTCGAAAGAAAAGAGACCTGCCATTAAGGCATGCAGGTTCTAAGGCACTAAATGATTTCTAAGTCTCATTTCCGGATAATGAGTTGGAGTCGACGAAACAAGACTCGTCACAGGAGGGCCTTGATGTATCCCCCATCAATGACACAAAATAAGTAACATATTTTGAGGATGAAACAAAGTATGAAAAAGGGTTGAAATGGACCCAGGGAAGGTTGACATAGTAAGAATGGACAACTGCAGATGGTCGACTCAATAGGGGACTCGTGTGAACTTCTCTTGAACATATGAACGACACGACCAAGGACTTGGAAACATTGACTCAAAGAAGACCCAAGATATGACCTTGTAGCAAGTCGAACGAGAGACAAATGGATTTCCCAACTCGGATTCAAATGATGAATAGGCGGTGTCATGTTCAAGAGCGACGCTTACTTCCATTAATATGAATATGAAAACACATCCCTTTCCCAAAATTTCCCCCACCGTTTCTGGTGAGTACCTCTTTATTTTTACACAAGCTTGAGGAGGATAACATATGCTTGTTTATGTAAGCTCATCCTTCGGATGAGTCCCTTGGAGTATATTTAATGAACCCTAGGAAGGAGTGGTTGTTTTATGAGTCCAAAGAAAGAAAACTCGAGAGTTTTTCATGTTTTGAGAGTCTGAAAAACACTTAAAGAGAACTCTCCCAGTTCCTTTTTCGTAAATAAGTTCGATGAGACCGAAAAAGTGATAAGCTATTGCTCGTCGAATGTTTTCTTCAGATACTTTAATGAGCACGAAGAGAACAAGATCGCTCGACAATCTTTTCGTTTTTATGGAGCGTGAAAAGAGATTAAAGGATACTCCCTTAGGTTCATCATTTTCGTGTTACCATAATGAGTACGAAAAGACGAGAAAAGGTGTACTCGATTACGTTCTCATATATTTTCGAGCGCGAGAACGAATGAAGACTAAGCTCGAGGTTTTTCCTACAAAAACCCTAAAAAAATAATTGTACATGCGACAAAAAGAAAAAATACCCGTACCCCCCCATTTGAACTTCAAAGTTACCATATCTGTGGAAAACCATACTCACAAGGCTATTAGGGCATTAGGTTTTATAAGAAAAAAAAAATATTTAAAATCAACAAAAAATAGTAAAAAGTGAATAAATATGGGTAAGAAGGGATTTTTACCATTTCATTGTGATTTTGCCAAAAACTTTCCCAACATACCTCATTTTCCCCTAAATTTCTTTGCTCGATTGCGGGAGGCACAAGCAATCATTTGGTGAACCGTTTCAGCCAACGAGGTAAGCTCTTGATCCTTCAACTTTTCCATGGTTTAGTTTTAGTTTTTATTGGCATTTTTTTGAGTTTTTTAGTCCAGTTTTAGGGCCGACCATCTGCTCAAGCATTCTCACAGGCGAGCCTTGCGGTACCTGCGAGAATCTCACACTGTTCCAAAGGCTCACCCGGGAAGGCCGAAACATGGATTTTAAAGTTAAGTTTTGCTCAATAAAATTTATGCAAAAGTTTGAAACAAGTTTCTGACTCTTCTCTCATGGATTTTTTTGCAGGTGTTTGACTATCAAAATGTTGGAGTGGCGAGAAAGAGAACATGAGGAAAATGATTCTATTGCCGGGAATGACCCCGGTACAGTCGCTGCCCTCCGGGACTATGGGCTATTGAAATTCTTCAGGATTCTGGGCATGAGAGCCCAACTCAGATTGTTGGAATACCTAGTCCACATGTGGGATGTGGAACAACAATTATTTCACATGGGAGTCCATACGTTGACCCTAGATATCGAGGATATCTATTTTCTAACAGGGTTGTCACGACATGGATACCATGCTACTTTGACCGGTGGCTGAGGTGGAAGACTCCCTATGAGTGAGTATTGTTGCCAGTATTGTGTTCCTGAGGCAGAGAGAAGCAAGGGTAAGGTTTCCATTTGGGAGGTCCAATACTTGACCCTACGGACCATCTTGTTTACTATTTCATGTATGGATGGGAGCGCGGCTCTGCACATGGCTCTCCCGAGCTATTTCCGATACACCATAGAGTGCACAAAGCCTAGGGTCTTCAACTAGTCGGATGTAGTTCTCCACAGTATGAAGAGGCAATTGACGAAGTGCAGAAAGGGTGACTTGAAGAAGTTCAGGTACAGATCACTTTTGGTGTCATTCTTCCTCGAGAGGGTCCCACTGCTGCGACTACAGGTTGATTGGGGTTTACCGGCCCCACAAGATCCGAGGATGCTGAGGTGGTGCAAACTCAAGGCTCGACATGTAGCTGGGCCTATAATCAAGTACAATGATTCATTTTTTGACTAGTTAAGGCCCCAGATGTTGATGGTTGATGACTATGCATATGTTGGTATGGATTTTCGAGGGGATCCATATTTGGCCCTACCTAAGGATGCTCAGTGGGGTGACTTAGGTAAGAAGTACACATTTTGTTTCTTTTTAAATGTTTTTGCAAATTTTATAATATGAAATGTTTTTATGTTTGTCCAAGAACTAATCAAAAAATCTCTTTTTGATGACACATATGTGGGGCCATATCGACCTCCAGGAATGTCTCCTATTCAACGACGAGGAGAAGTGGCTCCAGTGGCGAGATGGGATGCCGAAGACTACACGGCAGTGGAGAAGAACTTGGAGGGGTTGATCGCGAACATCCAAGATATTGCTATTGGGGAGATCCCTAGACGTTACCAGCACCATATTGTGGGCGTGTCCAAGTCTATCAGTCGACTGCTTCATAGGGTGGCCCAAGCAACTGTGTGTTATCACAAGTGTCATCCATGACGCTATTTTGTAGAAGCTACGGGCTTCGTATTTTGAGATTTTGATCCTTGGACATAAACTTTTTGTAAAAACGTTTGATCGTTATATACATATATACAACTTCTATAGGCTTCTCTTGTGTTGTGTTATACATGTGATGTTTGATTGGTTTATAAATGTCCCAAATATCTATCTAACACATAGTTTGCTAATGCATCAGTCAATGTATTTAGATATATATGAATGTGTTGATATTCGATATAATCAAAATAACGTTACAAGAGGCATATTCATAAATATACCCATAATAAAGTAGGACTTCAGATACGTAGACATTACTTAACTGTAGTACTACTAGTTGTGAATCGATTCGTATAACCAGGTGGCGGATATCAGGCGAAATAGCATCAATCGGATTCCACAATATTATTGGTCGCACGACCAAGGCACACACTTCACAGACTGATAAGTTCGTTTGTAGGTGCGTAAATTTCCCATGCAGCAGAAGAAAGGTTCTAAGTACTATGGCTAGCACCATCGGCGAAGCCAATGTGGGGTAGTGAAGACTCTGACATTTGGAAACTAGGCACAACGTAACATAAGCGATCAAGGGAAGAGACCAAAATAATGAAAAAACACACTAAAGTAACACACAAAAAGTATGATACAATAAAATACAAGCACTCATGCATAGGTGATCTTAAGCATAGTACTTCTTTAAGTACAACCCATTTTTGAGTTCACTCAAAGGGATACCATCGTATTCCACTAATGCGTAAGCTCCTTTTTCCAAAACTCATCTGACAATATAAGGACCTTGCCACATAGCTTCAAATTTTCCAGCTCCTAGCATATACCGATCTTGTTCGTAAAGGAGAAATAGATCACCTTCAGAGAAAACACGTGGTCTGACATGCTTGTCGTATTGGGCTTTGACGCGTTTCTTCTGGGCTTCTATAACTAGGGTGGTATCTCGACGGGTTTCATCTAATTGCATGAGATACAATAGATGTTCTTCTTCGGCAGAAGTGTTTGGGAGAAGTTTGACGACTAGTTTTAGGGAGGGTATCTCACATTCAATCGACAAGATGGCTTCTAGAACATAGACTAACTGGAATGGTGTAAACCCGGTAGCAGACTTAGCGGACGTCCGGTAGGCCCACAATACTGAAAACAACATCGTGTGCCAACTTGTTTTGTGAATCCCTATCATTCGTCAAAGCATGGTAATGAGGAATTTTTTTATTGCTTCGACTTGGCCGTTGGCTTGTGGATAATAGGGTGTTGAGCTTTCATGATGAAGACCCAACTTTTCAGTGAGTTCGGACATCATGAATTTTTTAAAGTGGCTACCGTGATCAGTAATGATAGCTTGAGGAACACCAAACCGAGCAACGATGTGATTGAATATGAATAATGTTGTAGTCCTTCCTGTATTGTCGAATGTTGGCATTGCCTCAGACCATTTTGTAAAATAATCTATGGCTACAATAATGTATCCATGCCCCCCGGATGAGTGAGGGTGACATGTCATGAAATCGATACCCCATTTCGCAAAAGGACCAACGGAGACCACAGGATGTAGAGGAGCAGGGTGGGATCGTATTTTATTGTTGTAGGTTTTTCAAGCATGGAATTTTTGGACCATGATTATACAATCGTTGAATAAAGAAGGCCAAAAATACCCTGCTCGTAAGATCTTCTGGGCAGTAGCATACCCAGACATGTGACCACCATAGGCTCCAGAATGGCAGTCATTTAGGGCTTTCTCAGTTTCGTCAAATGTGAGGCAGTGTCGAAAAACAGAGTCAATCCCACGATGATAAAGAGTCTCACCGAGGATAATATACTGATGGGCTTGGTAGCATATTCGATGGTGATTAGTGCTAGAAAAATTGGGCTAGAAATTTTGGGTCTCGATATATATGATGATATTTCCATACCAAAGGTCATCAGAACTAATCAGGAGAAGGGATTCATCAGGTAATGAATCTGCTGCTACATTTTCTGTCTCAGAGTAGGGAAGGTCGCATATCAACTCAGAAAACACCAAGGATTTCTTGGACTTAGCGTGTTTGATTTCTGAGTCAAACTCTTGGAGTATTAAGATCCATTTGGAGTATTTCCCCCCTAGCAATTGGCATGTAAGAATGTACTACATAGGGTTGTAGTTATAAATTACCATAGTCTTGCGAGAAAGGATATAGTGCTGGAAACATTGAACTGCTTGGATGGCAGCCAAGGCCAGTTTTTCAACATGTAAATACTTGGTTTCGGTAGTCATGAGACTCCGAATCAAGTAATAAATGACATGTTCGTAATGAGATTCATCCTCCTGGATGAGAACCATCATGATGGTATAGTCCGAGGCTACAAGGTAAAGGAAATAATCCCAACTATAATTAGGTGGGAAGAGTAGTGGGGTACATGTCAAAGACAGTTTCAAAGATTTGAAAAATTTGTTGGCAGCGGTATCCCATATGAACTTAGAACCTTTCTTAAGCAGTCATGTAAATCTAAGAGTTAGCTCAACATAGTTCAGGATGAAACAACAGACAGAGTTTTCCTTCCCTTGCAAACTTTGTAACTGGAGAAGTGAGGAAGGAGGAGGAAGATTGAGAATCACCTCGACCTTTAAAGGATCTACCCTGATCCCTTGACGTGAAACAATAAAGCCCAGAAGTTGGTCGGATTCTACGCAAAAAACACATTTGTGTGTATTCAAGCATATATGGTAAAACCGACATCGAAGAAAGATGATGCGGAGGTGTATTGGATGATCTACACGGCGCATGGAATGGGTAGGTAAGTCATCGAGATATGGCTTCACGATGTGATTTATATCATGGAAGGCATAAGACATAGCACGCTGAAAAGTTGCGTCGACATTCTTTAAAGTGAATGGAAGTTTTCGGTAGGCAAAAGTGCCCCAAGGACAATTAAAAGCAGTCTTGTGTTGGTCCACGAGTACGATATTGATTTGATTATATCCGGAGAAACCATCCATCAGAGAGACGATTTCACTTCTGTCACAATCGTCGATGATCTGGTCAACGAAGGGGGTAGGAATGTTGCCTTTAGGACAAGCTTTGTTAATGTCCCTATAATCAACGCATGCGCGAATTGTGCCTTGTTTCTTGTCGATCGGAACAAGATTGGAAACCCAGTCATTTAGAGCCATAGGGTAAATAAATCCATCTTTGAGAAGTTTCTCAACTTCAAGTTTGATAGCGGCTGCTTTACGAGGGTGGACCGGATGAATTCATTGCCGGACGGGTTTGGTGTCCAGGTATGTTTGAATCTCATGTACCACAATGTCGGGGTCAATGCCCAGTATTTCTTCATAGCTCCAGGAGAAGACGTCATGAAATTCTTGGAAAAGAGATTTGTAGGTGACAACTTTGTCATGGGAACACGACGCTCCAATATGCACACTTTCGAAAATTCCAGGTTTGATGGATATGTCGAGGGGGATGGTGGGTGAGACATTACTTAAGTTCCCTTCATAGAACATATCATGTGTAGACTCAGGAACGGTAGAAATGATGACAACGGTCGACGAAGTTGAGATCTGTTGGTAACCCTCGATGGTGTGTTGTTCCAGGAAGAGGATGGAACAATGATGTCCATTGTCTCGAGGGGTATCTTCTATGAACATAACAACCATAATCATCTAGTCTATAGGAAAAATTACGCGGAAAGGATCTAGAGATAAATCACTAAGAGAGGGGGTTGCTGATTGAATGGTTTGATAAGAGGATTTGATCGTACTCAAAGGCATTTCATCGCCATAACGAAGATGATAGCTGGGGTTGGGTACCATCCATGGGTTGTAAGATGCAAGGGTTCTATAAATATAGGTGGAGATCATGTTGATCGAGGCAAAAAACGGATGTGGAACATCAGGTGGTGGAATGGGGAAAGTACCCATCAAAGAGGAATCTTTAAGAAGACCCACACCGACGTTCTCATATCTAGGGGAGATTTTTCTTTGAAAGGTACGTTGCCGGTACGTGCATCAGAGTGAAAGAAGGCCAATTGGTCTACGATAATGCCTTTTTCTTGATGTGGGAAACGCATGACCCGGAAAAGAGTGGACACAATTGCACGCATGGAATCGATCCAACTACGACCAAGTAGAAGGTTGTAATCGAGAGGAGCGTCAAAGACCTCCACTTCAACATTGACTCTTTTTCATTCTAATGTAATAGGGAACGAAGGAAGGACATCGTAAGGCTTAAAACTAGAGCCATTGAAGGCTTTGAGCGTGTTGTGGGATTCAGTCAAAGGGGGAGAGCCGATGGATTTCCAGCAGGTAATAGACATGACACATGTCGAGGCACCCTCATCAATAACTGTTTTACAAATGTTCTTGTAAGAGACAATAACTTGTATTTGGAATGCGAGTTGAGGGGGTAACCTTGGAATGTGATCTTCCAAGTCAAAAATTATTAAATTCGTATCCGTAAGGTTGATTCCACCAATAGCTTTCAACAGTGCCTTCCATTGTATAGGACAACTCTCAAGGACTTCAAGGGCTGACATCGCAGATGGTGCTTGGTCCACATCTTCGACAATACTATAGTTTTGGGCAGCATGTGTATGAGGATTGAAAGCTGATTTTCGAACAACACCCTTTGGGGGAGGGCGAAAAACTGTATCTAGGCTCGGTCATTCGAGATGAAGAGGAACGTTGGTAGGTGGAGGCGTGGGAGATGGTTGGACCAACGAAGGAGGTATTGCATCAACCTTCTCTTTAGAGGAAGAATAGTCTTTGGCTCGAGTGGTAAGTGTGATGTCATTCTACTTTGAATCACCTATACACATTAAGACATAGGATGTATTGGAGGGGGAAGGTTGGTCATGAATGACCAATTGGGCCTGTTGTTGAGAAGGGAAGGGTTGTGACAATATGGATGGAGTGTGTGGTTTCGTGGTCCCTTGAGGGAACTTAGTAACCTCAGCTCGTCGTGGACAATCCTTAGTGTAGTGATCATTACCACAGATAAGACAAGGGTATCGGGGTTTGCGCTTATCCCTATCATCAACAAGTGGTGTTTTGGTTTTCTCAAATTGCGGATTATTTTTATCCTCCTTGTTCTTACCCTTTCCCCTTTTGGATTTATTTTTGCTGGCGGGGGTAGATTGGGCAGAGTTTACCTCATAAGTATTGCTGGTGGGAGGGGTAGGAGACAAAGAATTTTGAACATTAGAAGAAATGGGTTTGGGGTTGTTAGTAGAGGTTTGGACAGAATGAGGTTGGGCATGGAAAGTGCCAATCACACCGTCAGCTGCATGAGAAGTAGCAGGAGTAGTTGAAGTAGTAGAAGTAGAAGGACGAGGTGTGTTGTGCTACTTATATGTCTAATATAATGCACTCATTAATTATCAATTTGGGATTCGTAATCAACAGAGTTACAAGACACTAGTAAGAAAGGTAATTCCTAATGTCACGAGTATAGAATCAAACTAGATTATGTATGTTGGAAACAAAACAAAATAGCAAACTATAATGCACTTTGGTTTTCCTTCTCAGAGAGGCTATCTATTCCATTATGGCACATGCAAGTATGAGATGGAATTGGTTTGATATATCAACTCTGATGTCTGACCCATAAAACTAACTATGAAATCCACACATTCTGAAAGGAAATCACACATCAATCAACATAGCATGGGTAGTTCAATAGTGAATATGTTGGTTCTGTTGTGTTTCACAATGAACTTCACTAGTTCTTACCCAAGTAGTTTTGACTATTGCTGCCAACAACTATGATCACTCAAGGAAATCAAACTCATGAGAATAGAAATAGAGTATATGCAAAAATAGAGCAATTAAAGATCTCTAAGCAATTATAGAATGGAAATATTAATCTAAGTTGTACTACTATCATCTAACAGAGTTAAAGCGTTAGCTAATTCAATGTTTATACTACTCAAAACAAACACTAATGCTAATCTACAAAGAGGCTGACCTTTGTTGGGCGGTGGGCCCTTGCCACTTCAACAGGTTAGCTGCTGAAGTCTACATGAAGCTTTCTTTTAACACACACATTGCTCTCACTCACACTTCAAAACATAAAATCAAAACTCTCTTTAACAACTCAACTCATTCTTAATCATAGATAATTAGAATATCGAGATAAAATGACATTCCATTAATCTTCACTCAGAAAATATGTTCTATACTACCATATGTTGCTTAGATATTGATGATATGCTAACTCTCCTACTCTTCTACCATCCTTGCCACAACTATTTAATAGTTTTCATCATGAAACACAAGGAGGCGAAGTGATTTGCAAATCAATCAGTTGTTAATTTTAATCATTCGGTTACATATTTAGCTTCATCCTCATGACACGAAGTGCATGAGGATGAGGCAATCAACAAACTATCCTTATCATAGAAAATAGACATCCACCAATTGACTTAGGTGAGATCTGGCACTTAACTTAGTGCATTGGGCTCTTCCATATGAGTACCGGATCGTAACAGGTAAATGGTACCAGATCATGATAGTGCACAAACGGTGCTACCGGATCATGACAGAGCGTGGCCGTTGGTACCAGATCATAACAGTGCGTGTTGTTGGTACAAGATCATAACAGAGCATGGCCATTGGTACCAGATCACAATAGGTAAGATTTAGTACCAGATGCGTTTGGTACCGGATCAGACAAAAACAGTCTTGGTGCACAGGTACCGGATCATGCCAGAGCTGGTACATGAATGCTAGACATCTAGAGGTCAAAGATTCACATATGACAAATCGAGCATTAATACATGGAATATTTAATTCCTTAACTCAATAAACCACAAAATACATGAATTAAGCATACTTTACCTTATGACCTTATTACTGGAAATTGGTAGCATTCTTGTCATTCACTCAAGCTTTAGATAGGCCCAAAAAGGTACAGGTGAAGAGTAAAATAGGGTAATGAGAATGTCAATTTCAGGTCTCAACAAGGTGTGTCAGGGAGTAAGTCCTAAAGAGTACCCGTTTGTGAGAAAACGAGGTCTAGGTATTGGACATGACTGATTTCCTATTCTTCTGTGACAACTCCACCCATGGCGATGTCACGAGCGATGTCATTCATGAATGATTTCATGAACCATTCTGCCAGCAACTGATTGGGAAGTTCGAGTTTGATGAGACGTCATCTCCGTTGCCACTCATGAATGTGATCAGAGATATGAGTGGCTTTGGTTTGTTTGAAAGAATTCAAAATCTCGGTTCCCATTTCGTAGTGGATTGGTAACTGGTAGTGGGTGAGGAAAGCCATAGTGAGGGTGTTGAAGTCGGTGAAGAAGCCTCACGATAATTATATATACCACTTTGCGGCGGAACCTGTGAGGGTTCACTGAAAAAGGCATAAATGAATAGAGTCATCGATCAAGGAGTTGGATGAGCACCAAAGGTGAAAAGTCATTACATGATTGTTCGGGTCCTCTCTTGGTTTACCATTGAATTTAGGGATGTCAGATGGTAATTTGGCCAGTATGGCAGACCATTGAGGAGAGTGACGGATCATATCATTTAAAATCCTTGACAGATCATGGAGGTCTAGGGTGGATAAGAAGGGTAACTGTCTATTCACATGTGGGTACTGGTGACTTTGAGGAGGGAGTCCCATTGGTAGACCAGTGGGACCATAAGAAGTTTGCATATAATGCGAAGATCCAAGAAGATTCGGTGGTTGGTGTGGAGGCAAGTAATTCATAGGGTTGTACCCTTGAACAAGGGCATGGGGTTGAGCGTTCGAGCCCCAAATAGGATTAGACGTTCCTGGATATGGTTGGCCTGTACCAGGGGGTATGACGGAACTAGCTTTAGGCTATTTCCCCCTAGTCGAGTGAGGATTATGTTGTATAAGATGATTCCAATACTAGGCCAAGGATGGAGGTATGTTTTGTCCATAAGGTGGGGTCGGTGGGGGTTGTCCTCCAATCGAGGGTTGCATCTTGGTTGGGATTTGTCCTACAAAAGGGGGTTGGGTTTGGCCTCCTTGGTGAAATTTTCCACCTACAGGAATCTGGTAATTAGGTGTGAAAGACGGGATGGTGCCACTAGGATCGGTGCCTCCGATAGAGGATGGAAGAGGTCCTCTGAAAGGGGGTTGAGGAAGTGTCAGAATGAAACTGGGAACGAGATGGTGCACAGAAGGAGTGGGAATGCCAGGAGTCCCAGTTGAGATTTGTGTAGGAGTAGGAATAGAATCATTCAACACATGATATCTGGGCGGGA
>ML841401.1:0-10128 GCA_009831015.1 Picea engelmannii | reverse complement strand
TGGGGGCTAGGTTAGCCGCTGTAGTCTCGGTGTGAGGATTTGTAGAATCTGGGACCATTGTGTAATGGACCATTTGTAGAGGGATAGTCAAGATGTGGTCGTCTGGTAGAGTGTATGTACCAGGAAAATAATATGCAGTAGTAAAAGGTACTGCATCTGGATCAAATGTTTCGGCCAACTCAGGTGCGATAGTGATATCAATGCCTACTCCTGAGCCAAAGAGATCCCATCTAAAAATGCCAGTATTCCAAAAAGGATCTTGACCCTCAGGTCCTATGAAAGGTCCAGTTGGTGATCCAGAAGACTGAACAACTAGATCTCTGGAAGAATTCACTTGAACAATATGTCTCTCAGAGTCGGTAGGAAGTTAGAATTCTTCTCGAGAATAGGTAATTCAGAAACTTTCTAAAGAGTTAGTTCTTTCCACTTGTGGAGTGGCAACATCTTGGACTTCACTTTGTTGAGGAGATCCCTCCAGTGAGTTGGTAGGCAAGGGTTGAGAACCTTCCAGATATTCTGGGGGTAGGCCTTGCATTCTACATGAACGACGTGGAGGGTCAATTGTGATCGAGTTAGAATCTTATGAAATAAATTCTATGGCCAACTTGGGTAAACAAATAACATGTGCTAATAAAATCTAGGAAGAAAAACCAAGCAAACAAGACCTTCCAATTTCGAAGTCACTAGCTGGTGATGAAACCAAACATCACGACGATGAGACAAGAAGGGGCTAGGCGAGGGTGGAAAAGTTACGTTGACGACCTTCTTAACGGACTTACACCCTGGTGAACGCTCCCACACACAATCGTGGGTATACCCTCCAAAGAACCCGAGTTAGTCTGGCCAACGTCGATTCCAGGTACCGTGAAGAATTACCCCTTCACAGTCACCTTGTGTAAGACCCTAAGCATATAGGCTACTAAGGTTACCACCAACAACAACAATACTTGGGGGAATAGTCGACAGTCCGATCCACATGCAAGGGCAAGGTATCTAGCCCGAAATTATCTTGAGAGGCTTCCACTCATAATTGTGGGTATACCTTCAAGTGAACCCCATAATATGTGTAATCTCTACACTGATATCAACAAATTAGGGTGAGAAACTCTGTCAATCTCAATGCAACCTCTGGTTTGACCCTTGTGTGAGAAGGGCTTCCCAGGACAAAATGCCACAAATGGAATTTGACACTCCTTATCACAAGATAGTATTGTGTCTTTCGTGATTTGGAGAGTGTGTCTCACTACCTATTCCAAAGCTCTAGCCTAGCTAATCTTGGTGTAAAAGAGCCCTAGAAAATGTTACTAGTTGAATTTTAAAATTGCACAATATTATTAAAGGTTGTTGTTACTCAAAAGGAGACGGAAATGAAACTGATGTTGTGTGAGACTCTGACCCAACAATGCATAAATAGGAATGAATGAGACAAATTCTTGTTCGATGAATCCTATTTACAGGAGGGAGAGAGGAGTTTTCTAGAACAATGTGAACTACAATGTATGATCTCCTCTGAAATGTAATATCAAACAACCATGAACAATGTAAATTCCCTAGTCGTTCTTTTTCAGTACTTGAATGCCAATATTTTCGAATAACAAGTTGCTTAAAAAAAAGAGAATGTCTTTAATTTTTATTAGAAACCAAGCAACATGGATGGAACTATAAAAAAGTAAGCAACCAATGAAAAATAAATACACAACAAACACCCAAATCGATCTTTCATAAAAAAAAAATAACAAACTAACAAGACCAGTCTCTTCAAATGCACATGGGTAACAATTTTCCAAGTAATAAGCAATTGAAAAGAACAATTAATCTCAATTTTTAAATCCAATCACAGGCTCTCGACCAAAAAAGCACTCAGATTTCTAAACCATAGATTATACCCTTGTTAAGAAAAGGTCAAGAGGTAAAAATTGAGAAAAAATGAACAAGAAGAGATTTCGATTTCCAAAAACTAATCATTCGCAAGATTTGAAGTCAAGAAACATTCAATCACTGGTCAGAGAAGTTCTTCCTAGACACACAAACAAATCTGGGCATCTGAGGACACAAAATACTTAATCCAAAATTTTTGCAAGTGCGTTCATAGGCTGGTAGTGGGGTACAGTGCGAGAATCCAGGATTCTCACAGGCTAGACACAGGCAAAATGTAAGAAGTTCACACTGAACTGAACACTAGGGTGCGAACTTTAGTGGTTCTCGTAGGCTATAGAAGGGTGCAGTGCAAGAAGGTCTGTAATCAAGCAAATTTTGGAAAAAAGGAAAAACTTCTGATGGAACTTATGGATCCAGGGAGTTTGTAAGGGTCTCCTCAAGACTCAGAGATTGATGGGAATGAAAAATGGTAGGTTAAGAGAAAATGACCAAGAAAAAACCACCAAAAATGGGTTGTATCCCTAGTGGAGTCTCTAATTTTGTTATCGGACAAATCGATAGGTGTGGACACTAACAGATCTCCCTAGATCCACCTAGATCTATAAAAAAACAGGACAGGACATGACTCTTTCCCTAAGTTGCGGTCATTGAATCTACTACTAAGAAGGAATGAGTGGCATACCTTTATATCGCTTCCTTAGGTCTTTGTTGTTCCCGCTTCACTCCGGTGCTCTTGTGAAATCAGGTCCAAACAACACAAACCAACCAAAGTGAAGATAGCAAAGTATATTCAATGTCAACCTATGCATATGATCAAGGAGTTATGCAATAAAATAAGAGTGATTTTATGGGAAAGGTACATGCCGCTGTATTATATTAAATGAAAGTAGAAGATACAACATGATCGCCTTGATGTCACAAGATTCCTTTCAGTGACCCTTGGTTCCAACACACACACTTGCTCCACATTTGCATGAAGAAGATCCAATACCACTTGATAGACTAAATAGAGTCTTCAAGCTTCTATCCAAGAAGATTTCTTCACACAATCCTTTCACCAATTCTTCATCCAATCTTGCTTAACCTTTTCCATGAGAAAACTTTCAATATATAAGAGAAGGAGAGATGGTTACATGGATGAGGATGATCCCACCAAATATGAGAAGTCAGTAGGATGCCAACCATGCGAATGCCAACTCATTTTCTAGAAGATCCCCTTCTATAACCTTCATGACCTCTTCTCCTCTTCAAGCTTAAAAACAGGTTGGCACCCTATCTATAGAGAAGACTGTGAACAGTTCACACCCTAAGTGTGGGTGGCCTGCGAGAATGAGGGATTCTCGCACCCTGTAACATAGGCAGCCTACGAACTCATCTTAAAATTGTGTTTTTTGGAAGAAGACAACAGTCACTTTTCTCAGGCAAAAAGTCCTTGTAGGAGCCTGAATACATCACTTGTAGAGACATCACTAGAGTGACCAAAATCATGTGTAACACCTGTACCTAAAAAAATGAAATCAATGAAAACGCAGATTCCTAATTAGAGGTAGGAGGACAGCCTGACTTTTGAGCAACCTCACCAAAGTGGATGCACAGGTTCTTACCTTTCATCTCACCGTCTTCTCCCAACCCTCAGATTATCCTCAAATCCAATCCAATACTTCATCAAACCAAATAAAAAATATGCTACCTATTACCGTTTACAAATCCCTGGCAATGACACCAAAATGTTGGTGCGTCAATATGTTCAATGTATATCTCACACTCATTTAAATGTCAATCCAGGATTCGTAATTGAAAGAGTCGTTACACAATATGTGCCGAGAACAAGTAACCTACCTAAGTCTGTTTCATATAGGAAATGATTAATAACATAAAAATCCTATTTCGAAGATTTCCAAATACTCCAAAGTATTCTCTGAACCTAGAAGAGAAAAATGATAATGAAACTTAAACAAATAGTCAATCAAAGAGACGTTGTCCTAGAGAAACAAGTATGTTCATTTTAGGTGCTTGAATTGAAAAGATGAACTTTAAGAAGCTTGTCTCCTGTAGCAATTAAAACAATCAATTCCAACCATTCTTGAAACAAAAGCCAACTTCAACCTCATGTAATTCAATCAAACCAGCACAAGGTAAGTTTAGTATAACTGAAAGACTTTATTACAACACATGAAGATGAAATATAATGTCTCCTGGTCCCTTGCGTTACTAGGTCCACTACAATCATAAACACAAAATATCAGTCCCACACTTCAAATTATGAAATAGATACCTTCAACATCTAAGAAAGAAATGTCTATTCGATCTAACACTTGCTTATTCACACCAATCCAAAATGATTAATTCAATGCTCAATCCTGAAAAATGAAATAAAGACCAATCACACACACACTGTTGTAAACTATCCACACAAACACATAACATATACAAGGAGGTTTACCTTAGTTGGGGTGGTGGGCCCTTTCCAAGCCAACAAGTTACCTCTTAAGGGAGGAACAAACTAAAACTTTTCACTCACATCCAAGAATTGACATGAAATATTTTCTGTATTAATTCAGCTGGTAAATTGCTTCAACAGTCTTTTACTTCATACATGACAATGGTAAGTATTGTCTGGTTCTTACCGTATATTGCTTACATTCACTATTATATATATTTTTTATCATCTATACAACAATCCTTACATAAGGTAAGTTGATACTATCAATATCTATGGATAAACATTAAACAGTTTGAGAAATTTCACATTTAAGATTTACTTCAAATTTTTAGGAATCGACTCCATCCTCATGACACGAAGTGCATGAACGATGGAGTCTCTTGCAACTGGAAAATTGACTCGGGCGCTTCTATCCAACTTTCTTCTCGAAATATTCACCATTATTCATGTCCAACTGGCACATTCTAGAAACAAAGGTTCTCGTACCGGATTGCACACAGTCGCGAGTCTAGTACCAGAATAGAACAGAGCAGGTAGTACCAGAATAGCACACGTCTTGGTACCATAATGGAGTTGGTACCGGATTAAAATTGTCCTGGGTACCAGAATGGATTTGGTACCGGATTACACGGTGTCTGGTAGTGCCAGATAGAATTCTCATAAATCAAATCATTATGACTATACAAAATAAAACACTTTCAATCGAACTAATTTAAGAAAGTTAAACAAACATGCTTTAAATCACCAATTACCTCTTGTAGACATGACATAGCTATTAGGCATGTGTTTTGGGAGGGAGTAGTCTAGTATAGGTTTATAACATAGGCAAAAAGGCTTAGATATAGGGTAATATAGGGCATTATCTTATGTCAAAAAGAGTGGTTGATGTCAACATGTGTGATAGGTGCATTTGAAGAAGTATATAAGAATCCCTAGAGGTGTGGTTATGGAACCCAAAGTTGATCGAGGAAAAAGGACATGAATGAAAATGTAAATGCAGATAATACATTCATAGCTGGATAATACTCGTCATTCCATTTCCAGTGATAGGTGGTACACCATGTGGTTCCTCATGGTTGAGGCGTTATGGCCTTGTGAAATTGGAAGCCCTAAAGAATGGTTATGAAACCCCTAAATAGTTAGAAGTCTTAGTCAAGGGGTAAAGTGGTTGTAAAAAGAAATCCCTAAAGTAATGAAAGAAGTTAGCTTGAAAATTATAAATACACCACACGAAGTCCTTCATAAGAACACACACAAGTTCAATGATTATCTATCTTTCAAGTGATGTTTTGGTAAATATTTCGTAGTATATCTGAGGTACGAAGTCTGAGAAGTCTGAGGAAGCGAAGGAAAATGAAGGGAAAAGTATGAAGTGATCAAAATATATTTTCTGAGGTTATATGTGGGTCACAGTGGAGAAAGTAGCGGATATCTACAGGTCACAGTGGAGAAAGTAGTGGATATCGGCAGGTCACAGTGGAGAAAGTAGCGGTCATACACGGGTCACAATGGAGTAAGTAGTAGATGCTTTTGAAAAATATTGAAGAAGGTTCTTGTCGATTCTAAAGTTGAGAAAGTTTTGTTGGTCTGAGATGATATGCACTAGGTCCTCTTCATGAGTAAAGGTATGTTTTACATGTTTTTGTTTGAGGCTTGTTTCATGGATAGTATGGAACATGCTTAAGGCATGTCTTGGAACCCTTGTGGTACATGGCACATGGTTTCTTATGGATGAGGTGATATTGATACGTTCTTGACACATATTATTGGTACTTGGTACATGTAGGTTATGGTTTATTGTTAGAGGCGCATCTTTGTATTGGCATATGTATGAGGCACATTCCTTGGTAATTTGTTGAGGCACTTCATTGTTGATATCTTATGGTACATGGTGTATGAAATGATTGGGACATATCATGAGTGATATGGTATATGCTTGAGGCACATCTCATGTTATATGGTTTATGGATGTTGGTACATGCTTGAGCCACATGGTTTAAGTTGTATCCTAGATCCATATCTTGGTGATGTTGGTATAGGTTGAGACACATGGTCGACGTACATGATATGGTACATGGTTGATGTACTTGTTATGGTACATTGTTGATGCATGGTATGGTATAGGTTTGATACATGGTTGATGTACATGGTATGGTACAGGTCTTGGTACATGGTTGATGTGCATAGTTTGGTGATGGTTTTAGTATCCATGTGAGTGGATCTGGTTACAGTTGGTTGATGATCGTATATAAATGATAGAGATAATGATAGAGACGGTGGCAGGGACTGTAATAGGTTGGATGATTGGTTTATCATTAGTTGCAGGTTGATGAGACAGTGTCAGGTAATAGGTTGATGACCAGTTACAGGTTGATGTGACAGTGACAGGTTATGGGTTGATGATCAGGTACAGGTTGATGTGACAGTGACAGGTTATGGGTTGATGATTAGGTACAGGTTGATGTGACAGTGACAGGTTATGGGTTGATGATCAGGTATAGGTTGATGTGACAGTGACAGGTTATGGGTTGATGATCAGGTACAGGTTGATGTGACAGTGACAGGTTGGATAACAGGTTGATTATTAGAGGTAGTGACAATATCAATGGAAGTGACAATTTGGTCTACACTTATATTTCAGGGAAGTAGGACGAGGCAAGGAAAGGGGTTTGTATCCTCCTCTCGGTTGGTGTCAGAGAACACATGGAGTTGGAGCTTCCTTTAGTTTGAAGCCTGCAAATCAGGGTGTTGTATCCTCCTTCTGGTTGGAGCCAAATAATTCATAGAGTTGTACCTTCCTTTAGGTTGGAGCCTATAAATAGGGGGTTGGAGTGTCCTTCTAGTTGTAGCTATAGAAGTGGGAAGTTGGTGCTTCTAATGAATGTATTCTTGACAATATATAAGAAAACATTTTGTGGTTTTATCCCATTTGGTTTTCCACATAAATTCTGGTGTACTTTGTATTTGATGTGATGTTGCTTATGATTATATTCTCATGATATACTGAATGCAATCATAGATGATACATTTATAACATACTACTGATAAAGTTGAAGTTCATATATTGTGGTTAAAAGTGGTAAAACTGCTCATACTAATTCACCCCCCCTCTGAGTGTTCCAACAAAATGGAAAGGTTATTTGCTAGGAAAACTGGATAGGAATCCACAACTATTGTTCCCAAGCTTGCTTTATACATAATATATTTTTTAATTCATGAAAATGATGTTTTCAACTGGACAAATATTATTTCAAGTGAGTTATCATTTCAACTTGTAAATTTCCGCCAAAACAAAAGGTTTTCTATGTCTTCATATTTGATTTTCGTTTTGACCTACTGTCATGTGTTCAAAGGCATACCCTTGGCCAAAATGTTTAATTATAAGTTTGAACCTATACAAATGCGGTAACCTGGACTCTGGAAGCAAAAGGTTACGTACAAATTCTATGAAGTGCATAATTCTTTTATCTCTTCTTTCAAAAGGTTAATTTATGGACCCGATACATCAAGATTATCACTGGAGGCTACATATTTCTTAGTCAGAAAATGAAGATTTGAATCCATGGAAAATTTTAGTATTATCAAACTCTATGTTCACATGAAAAACCTTCGTTCCTACCCTACTATGTTTTTGATAAATTATTTATAATTGAGGTATGCAAACAATACAAATTTTGGGCTCACCTTTTTAATGAAAAAAGGAAAAATAGTTTATCCTATTACCATTGAATATTGGGGAGATAACTATGAAAATCATTTCCCATCTAGATGAAACATGAACTCAATTTGATTTATTTAACCCGAAGCAAGCTAATGAGATCAAGGGTTTCGAACCTAATAATTTATTCATGACCCACATGATGTCAGTAGGATATAATGTGTCATTGTCCATGACATTGTTATTTGGGGAAGAAGAAGGTGACAGTCAAAACTCTCAAGGGTTACCTGTGGAAAAATTGCAAGAAGATATTGATACAATAATCGATACCAATGATTAGAACAAACAACAAGGATGAGTTGTAAATTAAAGAAGTTCACGGTCCCCGAATGTTTTTCAAAAAAGTAGCTCAACCAAAGGAAAACCCCATAATTCAATTCAAGAACAAAGAAAGTCTTTAATTGATAATTTTGATGACCAAGGAGAAACAAACCCTCCTAAGGAAAATCTTGAGAAGTCACACACACTTCCAATTTCCAGTAAGAGGGAGAGAGGTACAAATAAAGAGGGAGAATATAAATACATACCTGAAAATGAAATTGGCTCAAAATATATGGAACTCGACATAAATGTTGAAGAATAAGAAATTGCAAGTGAACAAAAAAGACTACAAGAAAGCATAAGAATTGCAAGAGATTGGTTACCCAAGAGCCAATTATATTTGAAGAAGAGTCCCTTACTCTGCATCATGCTACATTCATTAAAAAATCAAGAGCGTTAATCAATGAAAATGTGATTTCAAAAAATAAGAAAATTCAAGAGAAATGGAATTTAGAATTTGACATTCAAGGGGTTCCACCTATTGGCGTAGGGGCAGACCTAGGGTTCAATGCTTAACAATGCACCAAAAACCCCCCGACTACCAGCCCTTTCAACAACACGTGCGAAGCAAGAGAGGTCTCACCCGAGGTAGAAGTAGGGGGGCTTATAGGACGTAGATGTCTGTAACCAAGCTGAGACACCGATCTATGATAAGAGTACTTCGAAGAATAGTCTATTAACACTTAGGAAATAACATGCATTGGTTACTTATCTTAACTAACACTACAGAACATAATCAAAGATAGATCTATGCAACAACAATGAGTGATTATATATACTGAGCACTTAGCACTTAGGATTATAAGTTAAATCTAACATTCATTTACTCTTAACACAAGTAAAGAACTTAAGCAACACAAGATTTATCTATTACGCAACATAGTCAAATCACTCAGAAGATTCATAACAAAAATAACATAGCACAAAGAAAACCATGAGACACCATATATACGTGGTTCACCCTAAGGTGGGGTTATGTCCACAAACAGCTTCGCCTCTTTGTTATCTACCAAGATCTTGCATTCAGTCACTCCTATTCACTAAGCCACGGAGTCGATATTCGCATAAGACTGGATATCTACGCACTAAGCACTAGATCCTACTTCCAAAACCAAGTCAATGAAAAGAGCCAACTTTCTATCGAGCACAAAGTCTTAATGCACATGCATCCCTTTGCGCAAAGCAACTCGAACTACTTTCACTTAGCTACTTCTACAATAAATTCTTCTTTATTTATACTTTTACAAACCCTGACAGTAAGGCCTAAACATGGGAAAAGCCCATGGGTTGACCTCCTTTACAAAACCCATTACAAAACCCTAGAGGACCCTTTAATGGGTCCACTTATCCCTCAAAATCAGTGAGATTTGCGATCTCAACTCCGCATGGGAGCTCCTTCTTCGACCAACGTGTTGAAGTCAAAAAGTGGGCCAAATCTGACCAAGGTTTCCTCAAAACTTGGTCGAGGGCCAACAAGCCGCCAACACTCACCCTGTTAGAAAAACAAGACCGTAGAGCAATAAAATAAAACAAATGCAGAAACAAAACACAGAAGATACACAATACAAGACAGACACAGATTTACGTGGTTCACCCAGTGTGGGCTACATCCACCAGAGAAATTTTCAGGTCCTTTCTTTATTATTATCCAGCAAAATGAAGGGATACAACCTACAGCAAAACCCGTTGTAACTTCCTCTTCTTTCTCTCATAGTCTCCTCTCTCAGAATACAATACTCGCCAACATACATAGCCGCAATACATTTCC
>ML841400.1:35474-52220 GCA_009831015.1 Picea engelmannii | reverse complement strand
AAGCTAGGTAGAATTCCAATCTGATACATAAATCAGTCTCTATGATTCATTTAGAAGTTAACATAAGCTGTGATATTTTATTCATCCACCTGAGGTCTATTGCAGTTATCCGTTAGAGTAACATCAGCACCCAATTTGGCAGCTACAATTCCTGGCAATGCAGTTCCTGCTCCAAGCTGTAAAAAGTAGCAAAACAACTAAACAGATAGCTATAAATATCATAGTTGGTGCTCCTACACCTCATTTTGTAAAATGTTCACTAACGACATATGAAATTGAAATTGGAATACTATCAAATTATCAATGTCCTCGAGTGACCAAAAAATTGTCAATAAAACTGAAAGACAACTCTGCATGTAAAATGCAGAGTGAGGGAGTGCTTGATTAACTCTTAAGAAAGATATATAAAAAACATAATTCGAAATGGATAAAAGAGAACCAAAGTAAAATGCCGACTAAAATGTACCATTAGAACTAATCATCATCCTTAAAGCAACAACAAGAACATAAAATGATTTAGGAAAATACCACTGCATCAATAATTATCTACATCAATGCTTACATGAACTCCCACCTTCAAAGATTATTGTCAAATGCTATGTACCTTTAGTGTTCCTTTTAAAACTATAGTTTACCCTTAGAATACTATATCTCTTCTTTATTGACTAGAATATTTCAACAATGGTACTTACTCTCACAAAACAAAATGGAGTATGTTGTTGCCTAATCCACACCTCGGGTCACGTGGAAGAAATCTTCAATCCACTGGGTGTGGCCTTGGAGGCAAGTCTCGAGTCAAGGTGTTGTCACCTGATTCTCGACTCCTCCATCTAGACTAACTCATAGCAAAGCCAAGAGGGGTAGTCCCTAAAAAAGAATCTAAGGCTTAACTAACTAAGTACAATTATTGTTCTAGGAGTTAAATGAAAGCAAGAACAAATACAACTACTTTAACAGCATATATGACACATAAATGGAATTGCTTATGCTAGAGATATAAAGCATATAAAGTACTTGCACATAAATGATATAGATTGAAAGCAAATGCTAGTACTTGAAAGTAAATAATAATAAGCAAAATGGAAATATAGACCAGTGCCAAAAGTAAAAGTTGTTGCAAGATGTATGAATGTGTTGCAAGTGCTCTTGACAAATTTTATTATTATAGGTTATTGCTTGAATTAGTGGGTTTATTTTGTGAAGTGGCTTGATAATTGCAAGTCCACTTTGTGAATGCCAAATTGTAAAAGTGAAACAGAAAATGAAAACTACTCTAATGTTTGTTTCCTTAAACTACTATCCCTCAAATGGGTATTGGAAAAATCGCAAGGAGTTCCAACGGGGAGAGAATGAATCTCAATGAGTATCCCCCTGAATTCACAAGTCGATCTACCAATATGGATCTCATATTTGAACAATATTGGTGTAAGGTTTTCCCTATTAAACTACTCTGCATTGACCGATTCTTGCTCTGAATGAGACCCAAGATCAAGTAAAGCTCGTGAGGGCCAAGAGCATACTAGGGCTGCTAAGGGGAAGGTTTATTTGCCAAATTGAAATTGCAAAAAAAATCAAATCTAAGCTAATTTAATCTAAAAAATAAAATCTATCTAATATTTTGCGGTGCTTCGGTTTATTTTAGATTGATTTTAGCTTTGCATAAATGGAAATAAACAAGAGACAAAAAACACACCACAAAAGAGATGGTTTCCCCAACCCCGTGGGGGATTGCAAGACTGGTGGGTTATCCCACTTCTTTCTTTTATTGGTTACAATGATTTTTTGGAAGAAGGTTTGTGGTCCTTTTATAGTTCAAGGCCACAAACTTACAATAAACAATAGAGAAATTTAGTTTGGAAGAAAATTAGGTGTCGCGGGTGGTCCCGGAAGGTCCGATTCCTTGAAAACGGGTGGCGTTTCCCCTTGGCTGTTCGCTTAACCCGCAAAAACAGCAAGTTATAATGAAGAAAAGTGCCCCAAAATACTTTGGGGCATCCTGCAAAAAAGATGTTAGAAGTTGGGCAAAAATTATCAAAGAAAGCCTATGATAAGTTGGCAAATTAAATACCAAGAAAGCATGCTTAAGGCAAGCCTTCTTACTGATTTTTTTTTCTGTCCTAAAACAGCAAGCAAAATGGCACTAAGATTGTCAAATTTGTAAATGAAAGAACTTAGAAAATGAACTACCTTTTAGCCTTGAAATTTAACTATGAAATACTTGCTAGAAGGAAACCTTTGTTTGATAGATCCAGCTTTAGATAATGAGATGAAGTTGAAATCTAGATCTAACTTCCATGCATGCAAAAGTGAAATCAAATCTAACTTTGCAATTAAATCTAGATCTACTTATTGCATGCAAGGAGAAAAACCAAAGAAATTTGAGATTTTATGAAGGAGAGAAAGACAAGCTTGATGGCATGGAATCCTTGGGCAATGGAATCTCCTTGGTGGAATGAGGAGGGACTATGTCTTTAAAATCTTGGAGTTGTGGAAGATGCAAGCAAGATTAGCCACCTCTCCAAGCAAATGAGATCCTATATGCTTCAAACACTTACAAAATATTGCTAAATTCTTGGTGTCACCTATAAGAGAAACTCAAAGGGCATGTTAGTTAAACAAAACATGCATGCACATCAAATCTCTAATATAGATAAGCAATAGGATTAAAAATGCAAACAAGCTTAATAATCATATCCTATTGGGTGACAACACCCTTTCAAAGGCCAATATTAACAATTAAAATAAGCAAGAAATTGAAACAATATCACCTCATAAGATTAAGGCACATGACAATGATCATCCACACATTAGCACAAGCCACCTTTGACCTCCAAAGTCTTTTATTCCGATAGAAAAAGATATTACAATAGTATTACAACAAGCCAAGCCCAAACTCCCATTAGCTAAATGAAGAGGAGGGAGCTTTATTATATAGCAAGAGAGGTGAAGATCCCAATGAGGGAGGGCGCACTTACCCATGAAGAAAGAGACAAGTGGAAGGTAGGATGTGAGCCACATCTCTCACCCACTCCAAAGAACTCGCCATTTGTGATTGAAGAGGAGAGGGGGGGGCAACACATGGCCCAAGAGAAGTGGCAGCTTCCTTGGGATGTGCACCCTCTCTTGAGAATGTGCCACACAAGGGGAGAGGGGTGCACCCTCTTCTTGAGAACTCCTCCCAATGCCACCTCACACTTCCAACTCACCCCTTAACTCACTCTTAAGTTCTACTATCTCTCAGTAAACAAGGAGAGAGGGTGAGTTGACTCAAAACATGTCCCCGACATGTTTCCTAAAAAAAAAGCAATGCTGATTTTTTTGTCTTTTTTTACCTTTTTGTGAGTAAAATTGATTTTTGATGAGCAAAAGTCAATTTTTTCTCACAAAAAGGGGGTACAAGGGTTAAAGGGGTATTATGAATTAGAAAACGAATACCCCCAAGGAATATATCATATTATAGTACCACTTTTTTAGAGTTACATCAAATTATAAAGTAAAAATCCCATTTTACAAAAAAATTTATGACTTGTTAAAAAAAATAAAAAATCTTAAGGGAGACTTAGTGCATGTCCATGAGACTCAAGACCAATGACTAGCATGGTAATATACATTAGACACTAGACTTAGACAACTTACTAAGGCCTAACCATCAATACATACTCCAGCTTTGGAGGTAATGAGTGAAAAAACTTAGAAATTATAACTCGCTTAAACAGCAAAATATAATTAACAAGTGAAAAAAAAACACTCTAGAGTATGCACTCGTGATTAAGTCTTAGGGAGATAATCCTTTTACATAACAAGGTCATGATGCTAGCTCATTTTATTACAATTCCCCCCATGGGGGTATGGATCATGCATGAAGAAGAAGTAGAAGAAGCAAATTTGAAGGGACCTGTTGACCACCTATTCAACTAGGAAGTCAAATCCATGTACCATTTGATATGCACCATCAGGTGCTACCAAATCAAAGACTTACTGGTTCTACAATGCAGTTTTGGCCTTCAGCACTTCTTTTTGTAATGGAATTTTCGCTCCCCTGCGTGGGATAATAATGTAATGGGTCTGCATGGATCATAGTTAGGTTAGTTACCTTAGGACTTCATCATTAGAGGAGTCCCTTTCACTGAGTGTTTTTTTTCCTCGGGTTATTAATTTGGCCTAACCAGCCTTATTAACTTCCCTTGAGTTTTTCACTCCCACAAATAATTCTTCCAAAGTGGTGAAAGGCGTTCTAATGGTCTAGCCCTCTGGTAACTAGTGTCTAGGAATGTTGTAAATGACCATGTAAGACATCTCCTAAAGTTTTGTGGAATCTCATCAAGTCTAGATAGGTTTTTTTTTATTTATTAAAATTGCCTAAGTATGGGTAATTTTAATTAATTTTTGATGAAAAAAAAAAAAACTAGGTCCTTGGGCTTTTGATAGGGGTATTTGTGCTCAAAAGAAATGGAATGAGACCCCCTACACCCCTAGACCATGTTTCAACTCAATTGGACAAGTTTTGCTAGGTGTTTGCCCATGAGGAGTCTTTGTCAGTCCAAAACAACAATTTAATTGCTAGTCTTGACATAGTCAAAATTTTGTAATTTTGAGTTAAATGGTTAGAGAGAAAGTGGGAGAACTTACCCAAGCCCATACCTAAGCTATCCTAACCCCTTTCCTAACCTTTTACACCCTCTTCACTTAACTTCCACTTCATATCACTCACTCCCCTAGGGAAGTTGCGCCCCCCTTGAGGAAGTGTTGTCCCAACTCAAAAAATTAAAGGATGATAACCCCCCTAAGCTACGGTGCGCCCTCCTAATGTCTAGCCTAGACTATTGGGTGATCTAAAAGGGTGTTACCCATCCCCCTCACTCATCCCTCACATTCCACTCATGCTCAAAACCTTAAAAGTGTGCCCCCCTTGAGATGCTCACTCTTGCATATGATTTGACACTTGTAAAAGATCCAAGAGGGGTAACTTTGTCTTCCCAAGTATAAATAAAGGCCCTCTCACCCTCATTTGAAATATATTCTCAGTGTATTGTTACTATACCCAAATCTCTCCCACTCTTCTCTCTCGCCCATATTGCTCTCTCTTTTCTCAAGCTTGTAACAAGTATTTGTTCAAGCTCGCTCATAATAGAAGAATCTTTGGAGGAAACCATTGGCATTTGGAGTATTCTTGGTGCTTAGTTTTGGACATTATTGGAGGTGACTTGTATTTTGCTTTCATTGAGTTTTTAGCTTCTAGATTTAGAGTAGGAGACCCAAGCAAAGTATTTTGTTTCGATAGATCTATAGTAGTATTGCTCTAGATCTTAGTATAGTAGTTTCCTTCCTTCTTCAAAGTATTTTGTGGATGTTTTGGGATCTATTTACCTCCTTCTTTGTCTTGTAGTTTTGTCTCATATGCTTGCAGGTTGCTAAGGGTTGAGAAGGAGCAACTTCAGATTTGGAAGTTGTTTTTTTCACCTACATCTTATTCTTCTCATAGTTTTGGTTCTGTTATTCTGTTCTAATTTCTGAGTTTATGGGTAGATTTGTATGCTGAAGTAGATCAAAATCGATTACAAATACTGCTATATTTCATTTTATATTTCTGTTGTATCTTAACAAAAAAAATTTGCAGGGTTTTTCAGTTATTTTCTGCAGTTTTCCAACAAGTTTTACTTGCTGGTTTTTGCAGGTCTTTGACAGAAAACAAGGAGGAACAACCCATTTGGGGCCTTAAAACGTCAAGAACAATCTCCTAAGTTGGGGTGCATACTTACCCAACACTTCTCTCTTCTATTATCAATGTAAGCAAGCCCCCAAAGAGTAACCAAGGGCTTGCACTTCTCTCTTATAATAATTTTCTGCAATTTTTTAGTTTCTTTGCCTACACCTAGGAAAATGCTTGGCTTTGCCAACCATCCTAAATCATAAGGCTTTACTTGCTGCCATTTATTTTTCTACAATTAGTTTAGTTTTATTTCAACCCACCTTGGCACAACAAAAGAAGGCTTGCCTCCACCTTGTGCCATTGTTTAAGGTTTGCTTAACTTAGTTTTATTTACAAGCATTTTATTTTATCCTATTTGCCTACACCTTGGAGTGTGCTTGGCTTTGCCAACCCCCAAAATCGTAAGGCTAGACTACTTATGGTTACTTTCATTTTTTATGCTCAATGATGGTTTATGTTAAGTAATGGAGTAATCATATGTTAGTTTAGGCCCATGGAGGCATTGTGAAACATTTTGCTTATCTTGCTCATAGTTGGTATCTATTTTTACTTTCATTCAAGCACACTTTCATTTTGCAAGCTTAAGTACTATGGATCAATGAGTTCAATCTTTATGTGTTTTTTTTTTATCTCTTGCAATCTTGCATGATATCATGGTTTAAGGCAAACATCTATTTTACTTCTTGCAAGTTTCATTTCAAGTACTTCACGCTCTTTCAAGTTATTTACTTTTGTTAAGTATTTTTCTCTCATTTGCAAGCAATTTCTTTTACAAGTACTACATTACAGTCACTTAACTTAAACTAACTCAATATACCTTAGTCTCCTAGGCACTAAAATCAACTAGTTTTAATAGGTCACCTTCTACTGACCCAACTTTGCCATCTAAAACGAGAATTTAAGGAAGCAACGGGAGGTGCTAGATCAGGGATGATCTCACGGCGCTTGGCGTCCTTCCCGGGAGTACTTCTATTCTTGGGTTGACCTGTGGAGCTAGGGTGGGGCCTTGTTTGCCTCACTTATTGAGCACCCAGCAACGTTTTAGTACAAGCGAGGGGAGTTTTGGGGTTGTCACTTAGTTTAGGATTCATACTCTAACTTAACAACTTAATAATCCTAATTAATCCACTACAACCTTGGGGCACTTTCATTTACATATCTTTATAGTTTATGCTTGAGTAATCTTGCAAGCACTTGTCAATTCCATTACTTTTCATGCAATTTACTTTAAGCACTTGTGGATGTTAACTAGGTGAAAAATCACACACAAGTTACCAGAGATATCAAGATAACACAGCTTATCTAAATAAAATCAAAATCAAGATACCTATATACAATGGACAAGATGATAGAAAGGCTATCATGTGGGTTAGTAAAATGAAGGGGATTTCTGCTATGAACCTATCGGCTAACGAATTAGAAAAAATATTGATGGCTTCCTTACACTTAGAAGGTGATGCTTACAATTGATTCACGTGTTGGTCAAAGAAAACTAGTGGTTTCTCAATTAAATGGAAAATGTTCACAACAGATCTTTTTAAGAGATTCCAAGATGATGAAGAAGATAACACTTTTACCAAGTCACCCATTTACACAAAATAGGCATAGTTAACAAATATACTATCAAATGGGAAGTCCTAGCAACCAAATCTCAAGATATTATAGATGATCAGCTGCTAAAAATGTAAACTATAGGATTAAAACCCATTATACCAACGAGCTCAAGCTATCAAGACCTAAGAATTTAGTAGAATCCAGAAGCATGGCAAAGACAATTGAAAGGAAGTTCATTAGTCATCAAGGGGCGGGTTTTGAACCACCAAAAAAGACAACTAGTTACAACCCACCAAGCCATTATAACAATACTAAATATCACCACTCAGAAATGGGCAAAAAGAAGAAAAACAATTGTCGTAGATGTAGTAAGAAATGGATTCCAGTACATTGATGTGAATACAAGTCACTACACTATTTGAAAAAGTGGATGGAAAGGAAGTAGAAATTTTGCACCCGAGAAATGAAATCACAATAAGATACAATTTAGAATCCGACAATGATGAAACACCAAAAGTATCATTAAATATCCTTTTTCTAACTTTCATCTATAGAGAAAACACTATAATTAACATTATGTAGGTGAAGGGGAAAAACTAGATTTGAAGGGATTTTGTGTTATTTTAAGGCATCCTAACTTCCTAGATTTGTCATTTCTCCAATAGCAGCATCTTTTTCGTTCATAACACAGAAATCATGGCTCAATCATCAATGGTTGTTTGTAAAGGTCAAAGGAAATGGAAGAATGTCAATGTTGGAGTTTCCCCCCTCCTCCAAGTTCATCTACTCTTGTTAGTGTCACCGTTCCATATGTTGCAAGTGGAGATGTCAATGTTACAAATAACCCCGTCGTAACAACATAGCAAGCTCAAGAAAAAAAATATTTGTTGTGGAATTATGTAACAAGAAAACAAGGGCTCAGGGAAAATCTTCTTTTGGGGGGGGGAATGTTGTTTGTATTATTGCACAGATTGTATCTTGGGCAAAGCCCAACCCAAACCACAAAGGTGTGACAACTATGGGAGTATTTACCCATTGTCACCTTAGATAAACACTCCCCTCACTTTAGTGATGATAAGAATCACCACAAGGGGGGAATCTCGGGTGACCCTAGGGGGATTTAGACAGAAAGTGAAAGAGTATGAGAGGATGCCCCTAAAGGTCGGAATTAAGAGATGGAGAAACGCTTGATAGAGACTCTTGATGGTTGGTGAATGGTTTGTCGAGGTTGTGTACCTGCAAAACAGTGTTAGCCTTGCCCAAAACAAGACAATAGATGATAAACAAAGCCTTTAACCAGTGCGGAATCAGCAAGAAACCTTGCTTTCCCAAAATTGCAGCAGTATGGAAAAATACTTTCTGCGGTAAATAAGTTATATCAGCTGCAAATTAGATTACCAAAACCTAGTGCAAGATGATGGAAACAAAGCTAGCAATGACTAGATAAATTTCCAATAGTTAGAGCAAGGTTTGGTAGCATTTAAGGGGTTGCTAATGTTGAAATATTGTAACTTCGAAGAATATTCTACCTAAGAGCGAGTGTTGAATAATATTGTTATATTATATTTATTAATTAGGCCCTATTGTGCCTTTGTAAAAGTCGGCACTTTGTGCCTTGACAATTAAAAGTAAATTAAGAGGGTAAAGTGACAGGTTGGCCCAGACCTAATTATAGGCTGGCCAGACCACTATTTATAAGGGAGGCCAACACCTCATTTGGACACACTCACCAACTAGCTCTACAGTACACAAGTCTTGGAGGAGAACCTACTTTAACTAGGTGTGACGTCAAGGAGGGTTCTTGATCTATATCTTGGTATCTCTTGATTAAGTAGTGCGCTACTCTTTCCTAGTGAAGGAGTAGAGGAGGATCTTCTGCTTTGTTTTTGGTCTATCTATATTGAGGAAGTTTTTGTTGGATTTTCTTCCCCATGAGGGTTTCCCAGGATAAAACGTTGTGTACCTTGTGATTGTATTTCTTTCAGTGATCCTCATATGTTGTTGATGTATTAAATGTTCATGTACTTTGGATATAACTTAATAACAACATTAAAATTCAACATGGTATCAGAGCTAGACTGAATAAGAGCATTGTTACTGGGTATTTACATCTCTTGTTTGTCGGGACAAAAAAATTAGGGCTTTTTACAGAGAAGGAATTATGGACCAAGGACAGCATTGGGAGTTGCTCCTAACCCTAGCACATCTATATCTTGCTTGGACGAAGTCTTCCAGGGATTAAATCTTCTGAAAATTCAAAATTAGGGTTTGACTGGTACCAGAAAACCAGAAATTACCAATCCAGATTTGCGCAAGTCAAGTTTCAAAGGTCAAATCTTGGAATTCGCAAAAACAGCCAACACCAGTCAACTCGTCTCAGCCCAGCGCATCTTCTTGTAAGGTCTGTATCATTTTTTAGCACTTTCATTTTTGGTCATTTTTCTAGCCTCGGGGTCAAAATGCCTTCAAGCACTAAGCTTGATGAAAAGTTAGAAGGTGTGGAAAATTTTCGTGCGTGGAAATACAGAATTGGTCTCATTCTCAAAGAGAATGATCTTGTGCAATTTATAAATAATAATGTTCTGGGGCCAGAAGGAAATGAGGGCAAAGAGAAGTACAAGAAGGACGTGATTAGGGCAAAGAGAAGAATTGCAGATTCCATCAAAGACCACTTGATCTCTCAATTGTCTTCAAAGGAAACCCCGAAGAAAATTTTTGATGCCCTATCCAGGATGTATGAAGGAAGAAACATTAACAGGAAGATGAACTTGAGAACCCAACTCAAGAATGTTAGAATGCAAAAGGGAGAAACAGTTCAAGATTATTTTTCTAGGGTTTCTCAGTTCAAGGAACAACTAGAAGCAATTGGAGACAATGCAGATGAAGATGAAATCGTGATCACTGCTCTTAATGGTCTCACAAGACCTTGGGATGCTTTTATCCAAACAGTGTGTGCCAGAAAAGACAAACTCCAATTTGACAATTTATGGGAAGAGTGTGTTTAGGAAGAAGCGAGAGTTGCAAACAAAGAAGCCATTCTAAGAGAACATGAAGATCAAGCTCTAGTTGCTCATTGTTGAAATATTGTAACTGTAAAGAATATTCTACTTATTATTGAGTTATTATCTTATAGATCAATCCCCTTTTTTGGATTGATCATGTCGGCACTTATGTATGACCAAATCCCCTTTTATGGATTGGTCAAACCCTAATTAAATGATACTAATTGAGAAGTCGGCCCAGCTTGGTGAAGAGACACAACCCTAGCGCCTATCAGCTAGTATAAATAAGAGAGGATGATGCCTCATTCACTCACTCACTCAAGTCACTCATCTAGTGCGCAAGTTTGAAGGAAGTTGCAGTTGTCGAAAGAGGAAGAGAGAGAGGCGCATTGCTTAGTGTTGGATATTCTCTAGTGTTTGGTTTATTATCTTGGCAATGTATTGGCATTCTATATTAAGGAAGTTTTTGTTGGGTTTTCTCCCCCATGAGGGTTTCCCAGGATAAATGTTGTGTACCTTGTGATTGTGTTTCTTTCAGTGATCCTTCTTATGCTATTATTGTCTAGTAAATTGAAAAGAACTTAATAGCAGCTCTAAAATTAACATGGTATCAGAGCTTGACTGAATAGAGCACCTTTCACTGGGTAACCAAAAACGTCATTGTTGTCGTACAAGAAAATTAGGGTTTTTTATTGGAAGAGAATTTCAGCCTAAAAACCATCTAGGGAAGTGCGCCCTAGCCTAGCAAACTCATTGGCATCTTGAGCGCACCTTTTCAATGGCCAAAGCCTCTAGAAAGTCAAACCCTAGTTTTGGTTGGTACTAGAAAACCAAAAAAAACAAGAAACCAGAACCAGTACCAGAAGTACCAGTCCAGAAATGGCGCAGGTCAAGTTTCAAGGGGTAAAACTTGAAATTTCTGAAAACAGACAGCTCCAGCCTACTTGCCTCAGCCCAGCACATCCAGTCCCTGGATCAGAATTCCAAAATTTGAAAGTTGAAAAATTAGGGTTTCCTCATTAAACCCTAAGTTGCAGTTGCAGTACCAGTTACAATTTGTAATGTTCCCAAGCCAATTTTTTCGCTTAGGAACACTAGCTTACCCCTGACTTAATTGTTTTACTGTTGTGTATGCAGGTTGGCCACTATTATTTCGGCCTTAGGGTTTATTTCAGTTATTCAGTCATAGTTTATTCAAGATGCACTTCAACACATAAAGATCTCAACAATACACAAGATATGGAACCACAACAAAGATCTGATCTTTTATTAAAGAAAGTAAGCACCTGATACAATATAGAAGTAGATCTGGAATAGCTTCAGATGGCTTCAAGACAAGAATATGAGTTGCTACAAAATGCTCCCGGGAATACAAGATAAGCCTCCCAAAGGCTGAAATGCAAGATGAACGCTCCAATACAAAAACTAGGGTTTGGCCTAACCCTCAAGCTACTAGTACGTCCTGCTGAAGACTGTGAAGACCAAGGATTCGGCCCTCCTGAAGAAGAAGACTCTCAAATGCTACCAAACTCCACCAAATGATAGATCAGGACAAGAGCAACCTCCTCCTGAAGTATGAAGCCCAAATACTGATTCCTTCTCCTCCAACTGTTGAAACCCTAAACTGGTACGACCCTCCTGAAACCTTGAATATGGTCAATAATTCGGCCTGGCTGAATGAGGCCTCTGAATCACCTGAAACTCTCTAGGATGATAGATCGGGCAGTCACAAACCCCTGAGAGAAGTTTCAAGATCAGATATGAGGTATAGCGTCCTAGATCTGAGAATCACTAAATCACCAAGACATCCCCTCTCCTCCAAAACTGTCCCAACCTGCAAATAATGATATGGACGTGGTAACTCCTCAAGAAAGCCTCCAAATTGATGAGCAAGGCCCTGCAAGCAAAGCCCTAATGCTGAAATCTCCCAAAGCTTTCTCAATAAGTTGGATCGAACTCTTCCTCAACCAATGGTGCGCCCCTGCTGGAAAACCCTAACTGGTACAGCCCTGTTGTCCTCCTGAATAGATGATGATTGTAGAATGGTGTGTGTTGACCGCCTATCCAACATAGGTGATCAACTCCATGTGCCATGAAGAGATGCATCATCAGATGCAAATATTGTCGAAGATTTTGGTTCTACAGGGCATGTTTGGCCCCAGCACTTCTTTTTTGTAACAGGAATTTCCGCACCCCTGCGTGGGTTAATAATGTAATAGGTCTGCATGAGTCATGTCTAGGTCAGTTACCTTGGGATCGGTTCACTGGGAGAGTTCCTTTCACCGAGGGTTTTTTATCCTCAGGTTATCAATTGGGCTTTTCAGCCTTATTGATTTCCCTTGAGTTTTTCCCTCACACTTGCAATAATTCTTCCAAAGTGGTGAACGGCGTTCTAGTGGGTTTATCTTTTGGTAACTATTATAGGGAATCATTGTAAATGACCATGCAAGACATCTTAGAAAGTTTTGTGGAATTCCATCGAGTCTAAGTCAGTTTTTTTTAATTAATTAATTTTTAATTAAATTTCCCTAAGTTTGGAGGTTTAATTATTTAATTAATTAATTATTTTTTAGCAAATATTGTAAAAACTAGGTCCTTGGACTTTTGATAGGGGTATTTGTGCTCAAAAGAAATGGAATAGCACCCCCCACATCCATGGACCAAGTTTCAGCTCAGTCGGACAACTTTTGCTATGGGTTTGTCCACCCGGAGTGTCAGTCAGTTTAAAACAGCAATTTTAATTGCTAAAGTCCAAACATGGCAAAATTGTAAAAATGTAATAATGATTTAAAAGGGTGTTAAATGATGGATTTAAGTTGGAGAGAGACTCCCTAAACCTAAACCTACCCATCCAACCTTGTTTCAACCCTTTAAACACACTTACCCCCTCACCACACTCAAAAGTTACGCCCCCCTACGGGGATTGACGTTTTTCCTTGATAAATTGATGTTGTGACTTGAGTGAGGGCCCCTCTCATGTGCTTTCCTTTCCTTTACCTCCCACGTCACCCTCCAAGGTGATCCCAACACCTTTATCTCATCCCAACACTCCCATCCTTTCCTCATCCCAAGAAGTTGCGCCCTCCAAGAGGAGTTATGCACCCCTCCACTTGGAAAAGTCTAGAAACAATTTTTAAAAATTATTTAAAATCCTTCCACTCCCCTAGCGCGAATCCCATAGCTTCCCACTTGCTTTTGTGTGATCCCAACACCTCCCACACCTTTCTAAACCCTAGATCTAGGATTCAAACCCTAGATGGTGCGCCCAAGCCTAGAGATCTACTCTTATGCTTGGTGATGGACACTTGGCATTGATCCAAGAGAGGTAGGTTTGCCTCTCCAAGCATAAATAGATCCCTCTCCTCACTCCCAACTCACCATATCTTGAGCTAAGGTTATGCTACTTGATTTCTCACTCTCTCTCTCTCTTTCATTCATCATTTTCATTCTCTAGCTCTTAGGGTTTTGGAGATAGTTTTGTCCAAGATCCTCTTCTTGAGTAATAAAAAGAAAATCTTTGGAGGATTATTGGAAGAGTTATGCACATGCCTTTTCTTGCCATACACATGAGGTAATGTTGTTCTAATTTTGTTTTGTGATTGCATCCATTGGATCCTAAGGTAAAATGTTATTTGGGTAGATCTAGTAATGCACATGTTTGTAGATCTATATATCTTGATATGCTAGATAGGCTTGAAATGTCATCTTATTAGTGTATGCAACATAATGTCTATTGTATGCCATCACTTTTCAAGGTTTTTGCAGGTTTAGCTTCAAGGGTTTCATCGGGAACACCTCAAGCAAGAAGGCTCCTTTGAGACACATACAAACTCCATTCCTTTCTCACTATTATTCTGCTTCTATATTGTTGTTCTTTTCCATCAATATTTCAACTAGAATAGCTTAGTAAGATAGGTCATTTTTAATCAAATATTTCAAAATTTTCTCAAGAAAAATTTTTGCCCTAAAAAGGCAAGTTTTTCTCCATCCTTTTGGTTGTGTGTAACATTCCCAGCAAGCATAGCTTGCTGGTTTTTGCAGGTTCAGATCTGGTTGAGAGGGATTTTGGCTACCCAAAGGCATCCACACAACACTCAAAGACCCCCCAAAGGGATTGGTAGCTATTTCTCAACCTCCTTCAATTTCTAAGTATTTTTCCTCATTTCTTCTCCTTCTTGCTTGCTTGTAGTGGCTCATAGTTGTGGGAGAAGGAGTGGTACGGCCTCCTCCCACATGTGAGCCTTGGGGTAGCTAGGGTTTACTTAGATCTTTCTTTTTCTTCCTTGTTTTTGCCTTTTTGAGCTAAGACGTGGGGGTTTGTGAGATGAAAGGCATCTCCCAAACCCTAGGACGTGGGGATTAGGGTTTTGCTTGGTTTGTTTGTTTGCTTCTTCCATTTGCTTGCCTCTTTCTTGCTTCCTTTTCTTGTTTGCTTGCCTCTCTCTCTTTTCCAAATATTCTTCTAATTTAAGCAAGCTAATTAATTGCCTACCTATTTGGGAGAGGAATACCCCAAAAGGTAAGGTTAGGGTTTTAATATGTGGTTGATGATCTAAGTGATTAATGCCCTAATATTCTAGATCTAGATCTAACACTTAATAAATCTCTAGCTTAAGCCTATTGGGCATCATAGTCAACTTAACTAGATCTCATGCATGCTTAGTTTACTTCAAGACTTTATCTTTATTTTACATGCATAGATTTATAATCCTTAATGTTTAGTTGCTTCAATAAGTAGATGGTGCTTTTCTTTCATGCTTGATCTCTAAGGCCATTTGCCAGTAGTCTCATTGATAAGTTGATAAGTAGGCAAACACTTAAATCTTTTTTCTTTCTCACACTTAATGCTCATGTCGCTCTTAATCATAAAATAAGTGTGTTTCTCTTTTCATTCTGTTGGCAAGTCATTCTTGCCCTTGTACTTTATTTCTTTACTTTGCAAGCTATCTAATTGTGCAATCAAGTGACTTGCTCTCACATAGCATATATGTGTTAATGCTCTTAATCTCATACATTTAATCAACACATTTTTGGGCTGAAGTGAGTTTCGGCCAAGTCACTAAATCAACTTTTAAAAGTGTCATAAAACTCTTAAAACACTCTAAGACACTCCTAAAAGTCTACCAAATTCATATAATAACTTAATAGACTCTTTAGGGTACCTTAGACCACCATCTTCACCATCTAAAATGGGGATTGAGGGACAACGGAAGGTGATTAGGCCGGGGACGGTCTCGTGGCGCGGAGCGTTCTTTCCGTGAGAACTCAATCTTTCGGGCTGACCTGCGAAGCCAGGGTGGCCACACTTATTGAGCATCCAACAGTCATTTGGCAATAAGGGGAGGAGGCTTTGGTGAAAGCTTAATAAAGGTAACTAAAACTTGGTAAATCTTAAGAAACCTTTATAATCCAACCTTGGACTAATAAACTCTAAAATACTTTGTGGGCTTAATAACTAAGAGTGGGTCTTCTTCATTTTCATAATACTTGTGCTTAAAACTCTCAAATCTTCTTTTGTCGATGTATTGATGATGATATTGTAATTGTAATATAATGCTTTGATCTTCTTGTATCCTGCACACATAATAAGTAAAGTGGTTAGCTTGTTTGTTGTATTCTATCTTTTTTCTAATTGCAAATCTTGTATCTAGTATTTATTTGATTAAGTTATTCTTTTGTAAGTAATATTGTAATCATACTTGTAAAGAAACCCCCTTTAACTTTAGTTGACCCCTTGCCCAATCTTAGGCACTAGTCTCAGTTGCCCTAGGAAAGGGCTTGCTTGACATACTAACCTTGCAGCTTGCATTGCTGCCTTAGCATCTTATGTTAGAATTCCCCAAGCCTTAACAAATTAAAACTAACTCCTAGAACTTAACTTTAAAAACTTAACTAGAAACTAGGGACTACCCCCCTTGGCTTCCCTAGGAGTTGTTGACCGCCTGTTTAGCACAGAGGTCAACTCATTATCATGAAGATTATTCTATGTCAGAGACAGAGATGGTTCTATTGGGTGTTTTATACACCAGCACTTAAATTTTTGTAAACGGGATTTCCGCCACCCCTGCGAGGGTTAATAATGTAATAATGTCTGCATGGATCATAGTTAGGTCAGGTACCTTGGATGTTGACATCAGGGGAGTTCCTTTCATCGAGGGTTTTTTCATCTCAGGGGGTTAATGTGGCCTAACTAGTCAGGTTAATCTCCATTGAGTTTTTCCCTCTCAGGCTTCCTCCAAAGTGGTGGAAGGCGCTCTGATGATCTCGTTCATTGAGTAACCTCTTAGGATTATTGTAAATGACCATGTTAGACAGTGTCTTGAGTTTCGCGGAATTTCGTCGAGTCTAGAGTAGTTTTTTTTAATTAATTAAATTTTTAATTAATTTAATTAATTAATTATTTTTTGAGCTTAATGATGTAAAAACTTCGTCTTTGGGAGAAAGATAGGGGTATTTGTGCTCAAAATGAATGGAATAGCA
>ML841399.1:8445-40718 GCA_009831015.1 Picea engelmannii | reverse complement strand
AAGTTTGTGAGGGCCTCAAGAGCCTTCCTTTGGAGGAAGAAGGAACCACATTTCCCTTTCTTCATTGTGCTTTGATTTCATCAATAGACCAGCTCAAAAACATTGGTGATATTGGTCTTGTTGTCTTTGTTATTTATTTTTCCATATGCTCATAGTTTTAGTTTGTTTTAATTTAATTCTTACTTATAGTTTAGTTGTTTTTTTTCTAACTCTTTCCTCTACAACTGTCATGCTCAGCAAGACCCAACTGGGCATGTAAGTACCCTTTATTTGCTCACCAAGTGACGAATTGGGTGCAAACAGAGTGATCATAAAAAAAAAAAGAACTTATTAGGTTGGAACTTTTTAAATGAATCTTCATATAAATGATCCTAATGAATTTCCATGTTGCATTGAACTTAATATCACAGAGGATTTATTTTCCCGATAGATTTCATTTCTAAGGGATAGTAAAATGTAGTTACTAGATACAAAATTCAAACAATGATTATGTTGATGGGACAAGAATTTCCTTAAAAATAAGGGGTACTCTTTGATACATGGTCCCAATTAGACTATGCACTGTTTGGTTTAGGAGACCCATCTGAATTCTGGCTTGACTACCATTATTGGTTATTGGGGGGTGAATGGTTGGGTGGTTTGTGAATGAAAATATATATGCAGACTATCTAATTACAAAATTGAAATACGATCTATCTTGTCCTACCCTATCCTATCTAGGAGAAAACTATTGTAACCAAATGAGTAGCTGAAATGAAACTAACTCTACAAATAAGTTCACTCAGATAGTTGTTATGAAGAAGCAGAGTTAGACAACATATGCACATGAATGCATAACCAGAATAGTCTAGATCATATTATCTCATACATTAACAACTCATATTCTTAGGACATAAGCATAAGAAATAATAACAAAGTTGTGATAAAACATAACGATTTATTAAGAAAAGTATATAGGCAATGATATATTCTTACAACACATGTAAATAGTAGAGAATATGTTGGAAATAGTTCACAACAAACAACAATTTACACAAGTTCTTCTCTCTATCAAAATTGGCCCTAAGGGATTCTCAATATTAGTTAACATAGTATTTTATCCAAAAATAGTTTCATGAGTGTATACAATGCTTGAAGAGCCCTTTTGAAATGGGGATCTTCCTTTATTTATAGAAATCCTATAAAAATTCTAAAAATTCTTCTTGAATCCCTCAAGAAGCAGTTACAAAATCTTTCATATTTCCTCATTGTATGTGTAACGTACCTAGAATCCCCACCTAGAAACCAAAAACACTTTGTTGATACCATCAAAAAATATACCTAGTAGGGCTTTGATACCACTTGTTGGCGTACCCTCCCACCTAGTAGGGCTTTGATACCACTTTTTAGCGTACCCTCCCACCTAGTTGAGCCATGCCAAACAAACATTCTGTCTCTAATACCATTAATTCATAAAATTCTCTGCATATGAAATTCTACATCATATACAATCCATGCCCAAATTATGTATAATTAAAAAAAATACAATTAAATATATTACACATAGAAAACAACATGTAATTATAATTACTACACCATACAGTTACAACACCATATAATTAACATAAATATGAACAATACTCAATTGAATAATACACATAAGAAGAATACTTATCATTTGTATATAAATCATCGACTTGTTGCATACCTCAAACATTTCTCCCAACCATAGATCACACTGCTCATAAAATATCAGTAGTGGGTCATCCTGAGCTGGGGCTATGACTCCACCATGGAAAATGAATCCTAAGCCAGACTAAGTTTTATCAATAGCATAAATGCTCAGACTAGGGTGCCAAATCTAGCAATCAGCCTACAACCTCTCATTTCCCACAACCCGTCCCACCCCAGGAAGTGTACCCCTTCTCTTCTCAACAGTCCTTTGGCTGTCCCACTTCCCTTTTGGGGCTTCAACAACAAGATGGACAGGAAGTATCAGATCCTTGTAGCTGCAACCTGACACAAAGGAAAACCAAGTCCCACCATTTTTTTCAGCTGGAGAGAATTATCACAGGCATGACAACCCAATTCTTCCAAAATACACATGGGACTAACAAATCACTTCTTCCAAAATGCACATGAGCTTGAAAACCCATTGCTTCCATACTACACACAAGCCAGACAACCCACTTCTTCAACTCAAATTACCCAGGTTTTACTGGTTATACCATCTTCCCAACTTCACAACTTCATAAGTACAAGTACCATTATGAATGGAATGGAGAGTAACGATGGAAGAGTGAATCCCCCATAATGAGAGAATCCCTACATTATATTGCATGTTGCTATATTGACACTTATCACTCTAGGAAATCCTTTGATTCCACTTGGTAGTTTCCTCCTCTCACTTAGGAACTTATGATAAAATTATAACATAAAGCTTGTCTTAGGAATAATATTATTTTATTCCTTGGCTTAAGCCCCCATGACTTATCCCATTTCCCTATTGTGGAGTCCTATCCCCCCATACTCTTTCGTCTGACTTGGTCTGCATCAGTGATGTATTTTATTAATAATATGAGTGATTACATATTACAATGATAGACTCACTATCCTTTTAGCATCTAGGCTCTCTAGCCTAATAATCACATAAGCACTGTGGCCTATAATATCCTGGATCACAAGCCTATAAAACATATGTATATTTACAATTAGGATTCAACCTAGGGGTATTACAGGATGTTTAACATGTGTAGGAATGAGGATGAAGTTGAAAACTGTTGGAAAAAGACAAAATAGAATACAACTAACAACAAATATAATTTTTCTATTTTGTCATATTTGTGTACACTTGTCTGAGGTGTAAGTACTCTTGTCCTAGATGTAAAATTTCAAAATCATGAGCTGGTAATAGAGTGATATGACTCTGTGGTATAAGAGTTCCTCGAGGGAATCTTCATGTATGGTTGTGTTATCGGTCATGGTCCTCATGTCTTTTTTCAAGGTATTCATGAACACTTGAATCATGGTGTGTACTTTGGTGGGATGTATAAGGTGTTACTCCATCAAATCCATTATCACCTTTGTATCTGATTTAGTAATCTCTCACCTGTGACTTGTGCTCTGATGGATTTTCTCGAGAAGTTGTTCCATCATGAGGGTTTTTTCGAGCTCTTCTAGAGGAGGGAGATGACACTTATGTGTCAAAACATTTGCTTCTTTTTGAAGTTGAGTATATATTGATAGTGAGTTGGTTGTATCCTTTTATTCTCTTTTCCCATCTTACTGCCACTGATCAACTGGAGCGTAATCAATTTTTATTTCTATCTCTGTGGGGCGAGGAAGCTCGACTAGAGAATTTGGGTTTTCGAAATTTCATCTGTCAATATCACCTAAACCTTCATGGATGGTGACGAGATGGGTGTTCTTGTCTTGCACTTGGCCATGCTATTCCATTATGGTGGCTGCCACCTACTTAAATATTTTCAAGTGGGAATACATGTCCATGATGGCCTCCTACAACTATATTCTGACTTTCTCTACACATGCCTTGAACTATTTTAGGTTGCCATCGTCTATCCTTACTTTTCGAATTTGTTCTTATATTCTTTAATTTTGGGATCTTTCTCTTGATTATGGCGATACAAGTTGTTTAGGTTAGGTTCTTTCACCGTGGTGAAGGAATTACCAACAGAGGCTATATGTTGGCATAGGCCAATTTTGGGAGAAATCGAATAAGGTTTGAAGTAATCAAAGCATCACCGAAAAACATGGGAGCACACCGGAAATAAAGGAAAAGCGACACCAAAAAAATAGGAAAAGCATCACGTGAGAGGAAAGCATGCAAGACGTGCATGCAGGAAAAACTAACCACATTAGGTTAGGATTTTTGTAAAAGAATGTAACAGTTGTTGAGCTAAGAATTAATATATATAAGTACTTGGGAGGTCTAGGTAGAGGGTTCTAAGGTTTGTAATGGTTGATGAAGGAAACTATTGTATTGTTGAGTTGTAGCAGATTCAAGCACTAGATCGCGAGGGTTATATCACAGGCTAAGGAGCTTGGTGTGATCTAGTCAGCCTTATAGGGATTGTGGAACTTTTTTGTGATTGTATGATCAAACGTTGTAGTGCGCACAATGCCACATATTACAAAACCATAATAAAAGAGCCTAAGAGATAGATCTTTGTGGATGTATCCTAGGAGGGGGTGAACCACGGTAATATCTATGTTATGTGATGTGATTGATTACATGTTTCCCTTCTGTAAGTAGTTAGACTATATATGTATGAATGGATAATTCTGTGAGATCTGTGATATGTTAGATCTATTAGAATGCATGCATAGAATTAATAGGTGCATGAATAGTAAGAAGAATAGAAAGAAAAACTAGATCAAGGCCTAATAATATGAATCACAATCCCAGATCCCAACTCTTCCCTAGACTACAAGCATCTGAGCATTATAGTCACCCATAAAACTATCTTGGGTGAGACTGCACAGTACATCCTATGTGTTGCGTTGCCTTTTGGTTTACTAGGAAAGTCGATAGTTTTAGAGGGATTTGTTGGAAGTTTGTTCAGATCTGAACCTGGGTTAGCCAAAGAGTAGGAAGAGAGAGCAATAACCAACAAATTTGGCCTAGTGGTGCAGGTCAATTTTGTGATAAATCAAAGAAGTTTTGAAGGAATCAAAGCATCACTGGAAAACAGGAGAGCGCGCTGGAAATAAAGGAAAAGTGACACCGTAAAAAGAGGAAAAAGAACACGTGAGAGGAAAGCATGCAAGGCATGCATGCAGGAAAACCTAACCACATTAGGGTTAGGTTTTTTGTAAGAGAATGTAACAATTGTTGAGCTAAGAATTAGTATATATAAGTACCTAGGAGGTCTAGGTAGAGGGTGGTAAGTTTTGTAATGGTCGATGAAGGTAACTACTGTAAGATCTAATACCAATTTTATAAGCGGTTGAGATGTAGAAGAGTCAAGCACATGATACCGAGGGTTAGATCACAGGCTAAGGATCCTGGTGTGATCTATTCATCCTCACATGGATCGTGGAACTTGTTTGTGATTGTATGATCAGAAGTTGTAGTGCGCGTGACACCATATATTACAGAACCATAATAAAAGATCCTAAGAGCCATATCTTTGTGGATGTAGCCTAGGAGGGGGTGAACCATGATAATATCTATGTTATGTGATGTGTTTGATTGCATGTTTCCCTTCTATAAGTAGTTAGACTATGGATGGATGAATGGATAATTCTGTGAGATATGTTATATGTTATATCTATTAGAATGCATGCATAGAATTAAGAGGTGAATGAATAGTAAGAAGAATAGAAAGAACAACTATATCAAGGCTTGATAAGATGAATCAAAATCCTAGATCCCCACTCTTTCCTAGACTGCAAGTATCTGAGCATTGCAATCACCCATAGAACTATCTTGGGTGAGACTATGCAGTACATCTTGTGTGGTGTGTTGCCTTTTGGTTTACCAGGAGGGCCGATAGTTTTAGAGTGCTTTGTTGGAATCTTGTTCAGATATGAACCTGGGTCAACCAAAGAGTAGGAAGAGAGAGTAATAACAAAAAAATGGTTCTGTTGCCGGTTGCAAGTACATGGGATTGAGTGAGTGGGATCCGTGAAAGAATCGTGTAGAGAATGCATGTATAAAAATGAATGTTTAGATCATGGAATCTGATGAAGGCAGAGATCAAAATTTGGTTGAAAACAAAGGAGTTGTAGTTTGCGCAGAAAGACAACATAAACCCTAAAATAACATCGTGCAAATATCTGGACAAGTATGTGTTTAGTGACTTGCATGAAGTATTTTTCTGTGATTTACCGCATGTGTTGCAAGAGTGGCTATTGAGGTTGAAATACAACCACCCTACAAATTGAATCAAACAGATCGAATGGAATTGTGTGGAGATCGTGCAGTTACAACAACTTTAAAAAAATGCACATGCAAAGTAGATTTTTGGCTAAACAATATTGTTGTAGGATTTATCACAGAATTTGCAGTAGATACTACAAATTCTTACAACATAGCAGAGAAAGAGTTCCTGAAGGGACCCAGAGGTAGGTATATAAGATCATTGCACACTTCCATCAAGATCTTACTATATAACAAAGGCATGATGAATATGTCATTAGACAACTAAACTTCCCTATGTGCATGGGGGAAGGGGGAAGCACTGACAAGAGATGGAGAAATGGAGGAAGAGATGGATAAAGGAAAGAAGGAGGAGGAATTGGACCCAATCATGATGGAGGAAGATCAAATCAAGTAGATCATGGAAAAAACTAGAAAATCGCGTAGTGGAGTACCATACCAATATAAGATGAATAATAAGAAGAGAGCCATAGAAAATAGAGAGGGATTGGCAAGTGATGAAGAAGAGGTAGAGGATCTCTGTGATATGGATCAGATTGAGGAAATCATGTATGAAACATATGAAAGGAAGACAAGAAATCCAAGGGAAGGAACAAAAGGCATAACTCTCATCCATGTTAGTTTCAGTCTGGAACCCATAAACCCATGTGCAACTAATACACCAGAAAGAACACCATTGTTTAGACAACCGAATTTTAGTGGAAGAAATACAATAGGAAGTGCACCCAATCAAGGAGAAACAACTAGAGGAGCAAGTTCAGGAAGTAGTAGTCAAGTATCTACACCGCGTGTAGGTCATAGTTCATCACCGTTCAAAATGGAAGGACATGATCCCACCACCAGGTTACCCAAATTCAAGAGAGAAGCATCAAAGGATCCTGGAAATCACTTGTTTACCTGTGAGAAGATTTGGGAAGCAAAGAATATCACAGATGAGGATACAAAACTTGCATAGTTAGCTATCACGCTAAGAGACCACATGCACTAGATTTGTACATGAGCTTAGTTGTAAACAATCCACCAGGAACAACAAGGATGATTGCATATATAAAAAAACTACTGATAAATGAATTTCAGAAGCCTAGATCAAAGGATCAATATATGAATGAGATTATTGAAATAAAGAAGAAACCAGGTGAGTATGTTTGGGAGATTGATTAGAGGTTTAAATTTCTTAAAGGTAAGCTGAAGTATGTCATGACTGATATGAAACATAGACATCTCTTTGTGAACTCACTATTACCACCTCTGAAATACCCTTTGAGGTAGCATAATTTTCAAACTTAGGTAGAGGCTCTACATGCATCCCTACAATTGGAAGAGAACTGGTATTAGAATATAGATCCAACAATAGAGGAGCTGAGGGAGGATATGAAAAATCTCATATTTCAACTAAACCAGAATACAAGCAAAGAGAAAAGAGAAGTTGTTTGGTGTACCACATGTAGAACAAAAGGACATCACAAGAATGAGTGCCCAAATTTTGCACAGTACATGGAAATAGGGATACCAAACCCTTTGCCAACAAGAGGATCATGGTGCGAGATTTGTAAAACACACGGAAATTACCCATATCATTTTACCATGATGCAGAGGTATCAGACAACACCCATGAGTTCATATTGCAACTTTTGAAAATTAGTGGGTCGGGATGAAAAAGATTGTAGGAAAATGGACTTGATGCGGGAAAGAATGTCAGACACCTGTAGGCTGTAAGCATAAATGATGACAGGAAAATATGAACCTTAGTTTAACCAAGTACGACCTCCATAAAATAATGCATAGAAATAGTAAAACACTACGCAACCTCAGTATAATAATGCACAACCACAATACAACCCGACGTAGTATAATCAAGTGCATTAGTACAATGCACTGTGATGAGATCGAACTGGATACATAGGTGGAGGTCGAGGTAGAGGAGGGTTTGGAAGAGATAGAGGAATAATAGTGTGCCATAACTTCCAACAACCAGGGCACTATGCAAGGGAATGTCTAGTTCCACCTATGACATGCATGTATTGTCGTGCAACAGATCATGATATGGAGGATTGTCCAACATTATTGGGAAAAATTTAAGAAAATAGAAATCATAACAATCAAAATGTTCAGTGGATTTCTACAGAGGCTAGGTATGATGGAAGAAATATCAACATAGTTACGCGCATAGGAGATACGACAAGAGATGATGCAGTACGACAACACAACACCAATGGGTGAAGAAGAATATTGAACCATAGAAATAGTTTGATGCGGGGAAAGAAAAATAAATATTTAAGGAGAAAAGATAGTAGTTCCTCAAGAAATATGTTGCATCTACATCAACCACACAACACACTCAAAACATACCAATGTATTAAATTCCCTCCTCAATGGACCACACCAATGAAACACAAGTTGTAGAGAAAGTAAGTACCATAAAGATGTTTCTACAATCCCATGTTAAACTACTGAATGATCCATTGCCTGTTAAAGTTTTGAAAAATATGTTAGAAAGATGTAACATAGAGGTAGAGGGGAAGTTAGAACAGAAAATGGTCAATCACCTCCATACAAGAAGGAGGAGAAGTATGGAATTCAAATTGAATGCCAACATTGGAGATTTCAATATGGGAGACATTATATTAGACTTACGCTCTAAGGTCAATGTCTTACCTAAGAAGACATGGAAATTTGCGGGAGAGCCTAGATTAGGATACTCACCTCTCTAGCTAAAGCTAGAAAACCAACACAAAGTTATACCAATTGGAAGGATTAAGGGTGTGACAGTAGATCTGGATGGAGTGCGCACTAAGGCAGACTTTGAAGTAATAGAAATAGTAGATGGCACAACACCTTATCCATCATTGCTTGGGCTAGATTGGGAATTTGATAACTAGGCCATAATAAACTTGAAGAAAAGTAAGATGACATTCAAATCAGGAGAATACAGAGTCATTGTGCTATTAGATCCATCAGAAGGATAAAGGTTTGTAGAAGCCACTTGCTTATATCTGGAGGAAATCAACTAGTTATACCTAACCACCTCGCTTGAAGAATATTATGTCAACCCAACTACAGATGGAATACTTAGCTGGAGGAGCATCACATCATGTTCTCATGACTTGGATACAGGGTTGGATAATTAGCAGCAAATATTACATGAAGTCTCTACATGACGGTGCATAAGAATAGATTGTGCAGTGAGATGGGTAGGTACAGAGATAAGAGAACCTCCCAGTTTTCATGGGGTGAATGACTTAGAAGAATTCCTAACAATATATGAATATTAAGTGTTAGAGAATCATAGGCTCTTATCCTTGGACATAGCACTTAAGGAAACACCTGGAATATGGTGGGGTGCGCACAAAAAAATAGTTAGAGATTGGTACCAATGTAAGTGACTATTGCACATCAGATTCGATGCAGAGCAGGGAAGCAATAAGATGCATAGATATGATGGACAAGGGACACTAGAAGAACACTTGGAGAAGTTCATAACACTAGGGAGGATGACACCACCAAAAGAATGGCCTCATTACTTCATCCATTCATTGGAAGGAATTCCATAAAACTGGTATGTAGACTAGGAACTCCACAGAGGCACTACAGAATGGACAACATTATAGAAAAAAATTATAGTCACTTTCTCATTTGAACATGAACACCCAAACATTGATTCAACACTCAAAAAAATCAGAGGGGTGATATTTATTGATGAACCAGAGGTTGAACGTATGATAGAGTATCAACAACATAACAAACATATAACTAAGGAACTACTATCATGCTATCATGTGGAAGAAGAAGCACCAGATGAAGCTGACCCATGTAACATTCATATTATATAAGTTGAAGGTGAAGGAGAGGTGGATGGTCCATATCTAGAATCAAAAGTGCTTGTTGCACTGATCAAGATCAAGAAATTCAACATTGGGACAACTGAGAATCCCAAAATGGCGAGCATTGGAGACTACTGGGATGAACAAACAGTGGAACTATTGGCACAGGGGCAGACCCATGGTCCAATGCTACGAAAACACACCAACAAAAACCTAACTACCACCCCTTTTGGAAACACCTACGAAGCAGATGAAGTCTCACCCAAGGTAGAGGCAAGAGTGATTGGAGGACTCAGGTGTCTGCAACCTTAGCTAGGACACAGATATTTGATTGTAATACTTAGCAAAGAAATTAACACCAACAGTTCATCAACATTCAACCACTATCTACTCCGCAGATAAAACAGAGCAGCACATCATTCATCCAAATCTGATGTATCTAAGCACTTATCATAGAGAGGTAGATTAGATCTAGCAGATTCAAGCACTAAGCACATTCACATAGGTTAGATCTAGCATCCATATACATTATTAGCACAAAGCATAAATAGATCTATCTATCTATATCAAATAAATACATAAAAACATCAAGACATTGCACAAAGCATGTACGTGGTTCACCCCCACCCTAGGGCTACGTCCACCAACTCTTCTTCTTTATTATATTTGTCAAGCTTCTTATAGTCACATATCATCAAAATCCTACTCCTCATAAGACATGATATCTACGCGCACCTCACCAGATCCTCCTTCCCCGAGCTAGGTTACAACACTAAGACTTCTTACAGTTACTTGCACTCAACTCTGCAAGCTTCACACAGTATGCACAAAGAAATTACAATCCTTCGATCACATAGATCTAGCACTTAGCACAATATCACACATATATGCATATGTTCTCTCTTCTTACATAGCCTAGATATCTATTTATACTTTACAAAATAGACCTAAACATAGGTAAACCCATGGGCTGACATCCCATACCCATTACATAATCCCAAATCCCAAAAAGGGGTCGATATCCCATGATATTCACTTTGTCTTACGCTCCACCTTTGACAGGCTATCAAAGTCCCAAAATAGGTCAAACTTGACCAAGGATCTCCCAAAACTTGGTCAAGGGCCAACATGCCCCTAACACTCACCTGTGACTTGTCGACCCGAGTCACTCTGCTCTGGGTAGTTCTTCTTCAAAAACCTCGAGCTTGGCTCAAGCTGCTTCGAATTCCATAACTCTACTCTGGATAGTGTGGATCTATTGTTGGGTGGTGCATTTCTCTTGGGAGTGCTTCATTATTTCCACATCGGACAGGGGCTTCAACTGTGCCTGAATCTTTTTGGCTTGATACTTCGCCTCTTGGAGCTGCTACTCTAGTGCCTTCAATTCTGGATTCTCTGTGAGTTGCTCGTAGGTCTGGTTACTGCGATCAGTGAGTTCCTTACATTCCATAGCAAGGGATTTTATTCTCTCAACTGTGCTTGTTGGACCTTGACCAAGCTTTGAGGAAAACTTGGTCATATTTGACCACTTTTGGGACTTCGACATCTTATCAAAGATGGAGTGCCAGGCGAAGGAGAGATCACAGGATCTTGGCCCACTTTGGGCCTCTTTTAGGGTTTTGGGTTAATGTAATGGGAAAGGGATGTCGACCCATGGGTTTACCCACGCTTAGGCCCACTTTTGTAATCTACAAATAGAAATATAGGCAATGTATGAAAGAGTAGATATGATTGCTTAGTGCAATTGGTAGTGCATCTATGTGATGTTGAATAAGTTCTCTATGCGAACTGTTTAAGGCTTGCAAGGCTAAGTGCAAGTTACTGTGAGGTTGCTATAGAAAGATAAGTGTTGTAATGCAAGGAAGAAGGATCTAGCGAGTTGCGCAAATATTTTTCCCTATGCGAAGAAGTGTTTTGGAGGCTTTGTGCTTGTAATAGATTGAAGATGATAATAAAGAAGAAGAGTTAGTGGATGTAGCCCCAGGGTGGGGGTGAACCACATAAATCTGTGTGTCATGCTTTGTTACATGTGTTGTCCCTCTCTTTCTATGTGATATGACATGTTTAGATAGATTTACTTATCCTTTGTGCTTATTAGATGTGTATGAATAGTAGATCTGATGTGTATGAGGGTGCTTAGTGCTGATATACTGGATTTGATATTTTTTAGTATTACTAAGTGTTGAAATACCTTAGATCTAAGTGAATACTGTGATGCTCTGTGATTTATGCGAAGTATAATAATTGTTGAATACCAATGAATGATTGATGCTAAGTACTCTGTAAGCTATTTAATCATAGATCTGTGTCCTAGCTAAGGTTGCAGACACTTGAGTCCTGCAACCACCCCTGCCTCTACCTCGGGTGAGACTTCATCTGCTTCGCAGGTGTTGCCGAAAGGGCCAGTAGTTAGGGCTTTGTTGATGTTCTCTTGAGAATTGAACCCTAGGTATTCCCCTGTAGCAACAAATGGTTCCATTGTCAGAACTGAAACTGTGATTGTTGGGAATTGAGGAAGAAGAAACTTTTTGCAAAAGAAAGCTCTGTGCGTAGATTTGTTGCCCTAGTGCACAACTTTTTACTCAACCCATGAAAATTTGTGCCGTGAATAAGGTCAAATATGAAGAAAGGAAGATCAAATCTGAAGAAAAGAAGTGAGATCTAAACGCTCTGTGCTCTGAGAAAAATAAAAAAGTGGAAAATTCTAAAAGAAAGAGGCCATATCTGTAGAAAAGAGGTAAGATCTGTAAGTTCTGTGCTCTAATAAAGGTAAGAATAGTCAAAGGTTTTTAGATCTGGAAGCTTTGTTCTCTATAGAAGTAAGACAAGTGAAAATTTTTGTTTATAGAGTATGGATCTAGGTATGATTGATATATTCTATCCTAGCTTGAAAACTAGGGCTTTGATAGATGAAAGAAAGTTTGATATGAATAAATCTGATAAGAATAATGATAGATATGTTATACCTATGCATAGAAAGAATGTTTGGACTAACAAATGGATGCAGGATCCTAGAAGTAATTTTTTTCAGGCTAGCTACCATTATCCTGGAGCGCAGTACAGGAAAATTTGGGGATCATTGAAGAGAAAGAGAGGATTAACTCTTTGTTACAATTGCAGAAGACCAGGACATCTTGATAAGGAATTCCCTGGTGGAAAATCTAGTTGCCTCTGTTGTAAGGCTATGGACCATGAAGTACTAGACTTCCCTAGAATGATTGCTAGACTTGAAAAGATGAATATGGAGCAAGCAAACCTTGAAGGAGATCAAGAGACTAAGATTATAGAATAACCCTAGAAATAATCAAAGATTATGTTACTGCAAATGAAAGAAACCCTGAATGAACATAAAGATGCCCATTTGTTAGAGATCTTCAACGAAAAGGAGAAAATCAAAGTAAGAACATGAGACTTCGACATTGACTGTGCTCTGGATGAGGAAACACATATGAAAATTATGACTGAAAGAACTTGGGAAACCCTAGGAAGGCCTGCTATGGTTCCTTCATTGGGAAAAATAGGGTTGTTTAAAGGAAAAATGGTAACCCTATGTGGCAGGATTACCCAGATAGCTACGGGTACCCATGGAGCTTCGACAGAGGAAGAATTCAAAGTTATTAAATTTATTGAGGATTGTGCCCCATTTCCAAATTTGTTAGGAAAGATCTGGATTGAAAAAGACCAGATCCAAAGAAAATAAGAAAAGGAATCCCTAGAACAGAAGAAGCAAGAGCTCATGGAATTTATGACTAGAAGGATCGCCTACTTGATGGAATAACAAGAGAACAGATCTAAGCTATTAGACACTAGGGACTTAGGCATCGAAGCTATAAGAGCATTGGAGGAACCACAGAAGACTAAAATACCTAATCCATATGTTGAAGGAGTATTACCCTCGGATCTGAAGAAAGAACCTCAGCAGCGTGAAGTGACTATGCCCAAGGAAAATAAGAATCAGAATAAGAAAATAACTACTAAGACGAAGCTCATGGGAAATAAAGCTAGAAAGCTAAGTAAAAAGAGAGCTAAGATCGACAGGCTACAAAAAATTATAGAGAGAGCCTCACAGAAGGAAAACTTGCAGAATTTGAGCTTCGCCGGGATATCAGAACAACAACATATGGCACTTCGCCATGGAGGATCAATATAGCCGTTGGAGGCCGAGATATCCATTCAAATGCCACTCTGAATGGATCAAAAAGAATTAAAGGATCACCACCAGACCATTGGACCTCACCATAATGGACAGATCTACGATAATCGAAGCCTCATAACCGTTACAAGCAGACCGTTGATAAATTTCCTATTTAGCTCGTCCCGCCATGCACGAAAGACACTTTTGATAAATCATGAATTTGAGCCCGTAGATTACTTGAATTGTGAACAGTGATTACTTTGCCCTTTCTCTCTACCTACGTTATTGTGAGAACCTGAGCTATTGGTCCTGAGCGTATATGTCCAATGAATTTAGTGCAACTGAAGAATCTGTAAGGGAGGTACTCACTAGCCTTAGAGCCGAGAGAGTCATGATGAAATGAGGATTGTCTACAAGTGTACAAGCATCGTCCTCGGGAGCACTGCTAGCTTCCCCCTCCACTGCTCGAGCGGGACCATCCCGACTGCCCTTGGAAAGATGATCAAGGCTCAGAAATGGTTTTGCAACTGTGAAGATGATCCCAAAAATCTTACCTACATACATCGCACCTCTAAGCGACACAGTGAACCGAGATAGTGTGCCCAGGGACTTTGAATACGAGTTGGTCACTGCATACCTCTCGAAGGGGATACACATAGTGCACGTTGACCAAGACAAGATCGCCACCTTGAATTTCAGTGACTTCAACCTCAACGATAGGAAGGAATACAATATGCTATCCCCACATAAGTATTTGACTGTCACCAAATGGAAGAACCCGAAGATCATTCCCTAGCAATGGACCCATAACCTCGCACAGTCGACCCTCCTCAACATAATGAAGATTCCTCATTTCGGGAGGCATCAAGAAGTAAACGCGTGCGTCAAGTTACTATTGTCTTTCTATCATGAGGATACCTATGGTTGAACTGGCACATCACAGTGGATCCGACTCTGATCAATCGGATCACAGGGTTAAGCATGCAAGGCCCCGACCTGCAGGAGTTTTACCCTGGAAAGACCAAAGATCGAGCTCTCGCCCAGAGAATAAAGGACACTTATGGCAATGTAGAGAAGGGAATGTGAGTCTACAAGGTGGCTTCCATCGAGAATGTTCCAGTGCACCTTGGTTGTCAGATGATCGTAGGAAAACTAGTTCGAAAAAATAGACCGACCCAAGTGACTGGATTCATAGTTGACCTTGCAGGAACTTGCATGGAGGGACTACAGATGACCTAGGCGCAATACCTTATAAACCAAATAGAGCTTGATTGGAGATAAGAACAAGACCAAGGGTATGAGTTCCACTTCAGATGGCTTCTCATATTGATCATGTTCATCGCATGGGAGCTACTGGAAGGTCCAACTTTCCCGGACATCGCGCCATTTGAATCACTGGCCATGAATTTCTATATGCTATGGTACTCCAACGACATGAAAAAGAAGTGGTATTCCAATGCCATCTTCCACACCTATTACAACCAGATGAAGTTCGCAATCCAGTCTACACCACACATCACCCTGAACACACTTCACAGGCTTAGACCATTGATGAAATTCAACACGAACCGCCACTTCATCTACATTACAACACGCGCTTATGAGCATAAACAATAGCTCCAGTCATATTACAAGTTGACAAAAGATGACTTGGAAGAGATTACCAAGGAATGGTCAGAAAACCTCCTTGTTCCAGCGGACCCCGCAAAGATGTCTAATGTGGATAGCCCTAAAACTATGTTGGACACACCTGGACCAAGCAAGGCCAAGAAAGATGAAGAAGTTCAAGAGGTCAACAGTACTTCTACATAGACCACTTTGATATCACCTAAGAAAGGAATCGATGGTGGAGAGCAAGGTGGCACAAAAGTTGAGTAAAAAAAAGGCGAAGTTACTCCGCCTAGACAGGAGGAGGATCCATCCAAGAAAAGGAAGCTTACCCCACCAAAGCCTTCATCCTGGAAGAAAGATAAAGCTACCAGGACTACGTTTAAGACTACCCTCACCACAGATGACTTCGACTACTTAGTAACTACGCTGAATGATGCTTCACTGGATATCATAGAAAATAAAGAAGCGAAGTAGGAGGAGGTATTCAACCGAATCAAGGGTGAACTTCAAGAAGTGCAGTAGGCACTGCGCCCTTGACAATTGGAACAGAAGAACCAAGAGATGAGCCAACCCAATTGCACTAGATCACCGATAAAGTTGAAGCTCACCTTCGACGATTTTAGGAAGAGATAGCACAAGACACCTAGGCTTTGGCACAGGCACAGAAAGACGTGCTAGAACAACACAATAATGTAGAACAAGAAAAACTATATCTTCAAACAAAGTGGGAGGAAGCGAAAGCAGATCTACAACACAACAAAGAGTAGTTGCTCATAGAGAAACTCGAGATAAAGGAACTAGTCAACATATCACTTCACTTTGTGATAGTCATCAAAGTCTAGAAATAAGAACGAGTTTCACAACAAGTGGCACAACTAGAAGGAGTGATCCAACAACTTCAACAGTGCATTGCAGATCTGGAACTTTGTACTATGCCTGAGACCCCTCGAGATATAAGAGACCTAAGCGAGGTAACTTCCCGCAACACAGTTGGCATATTGAAAGCCCTTGAATTGGTATGCAAGCAGCTAACTTCCAGGAGTGCTCAGACATATGAGACCCTCACGAAGAACCCAGAGTTGCAGGCATTGGAGTCACACCTCGAAGAAGCAAAGCAACATGCAAATATGTTACAAGCATAGTTGAAGGCCTTAACACCAGTTGAAAGAATGAAGAGGTTTCCAGAGTAGCGCACAACCCTACAAAAAATCCACACCATCGAGAACAAAGTGATGGAAGTCTCTCAACAACTTCAACCAGTGCAAGAAAAGGCATGCCAGTTGTTCACTGAAGTTGAAAACTAAGGAGTAGAACTTGAACAGGTTGTGCATACAACAAAACAATGCCAATAAGGGCCGGTGAACGAGGCACTCATCTAGGAGTTTGTTGAGCAAGAGGTAGTAGCACAACATCAGGTCGAATCATCTCGAGCCAAGCTCGAGGAATTCAAAGCAGAATTGGTCAGACCTGAGTGACTTGGGACGAGTCACAGGTGAGTGTTGGGGGCCTATTGGCCCTTCACCAATATTTAAGGAACACTTGGTCATATTTGACCGCTTTTGGGACTTCGATAGCCTGTCAAATATGGAGCGCCAGGTGAAGCATAGATCACAGGATCTTGGCCCACTTTGGGCCTCTTTTAGGGTTTTGGGTTAATGTAATGGGAAAGGGATGTTGGCCCGTGGGTTTACCCACACTTAGGCCCACTTTTGTAATCTATAAATAGAAAGATAGGAAATGTAAGAAAGAGTATATATGATTTCTTAGTGTAATTGGTAGTGCATCTATGTGATGTTGAACACGTGCTTTGTGTGAATTGTGTAAGGCTTGCAAGGCTAAGTGCAGATTACTGTGAGGTTTCTATAGAAAGCTAAGTGTTGTAACACAAGGAAGAAGGATCTAGTGAGCTGCGCAGATATTTTTTCCTATGCGAAGAAGGGTTTTGGAGGATTTGTTCTTGTAACAGATTGAAGATGATAATAAAGAAGAAGAGTTGGTGGATGTATCCCCAGGGTGGGGGTGAACCACATAAATCTGTGTGTCATGCTTTGTGTTGTTGCTTACATGTGTTGTCCCTCTCTTGCTAAGTGCTATGACATGTTTAGATAGATTTACTTATCTTTGTGCTTATTAGATGTGTATGAATAGTAGATCTAATGTGTATGAGGATGATTAGTGCTGATATACTGGATTTGATCTATTTTACTGTTACTAAGTGCTGAAATACCTTAGATCTCAGTGAATACTGCGATGCTCTATGCTTTATGCGAAGTATAATAAGGGTTGAATAGTGATGAATGATCGATGCTAAGTACTCTGTAGGCTATTTAATCATAGATTTGTGTCCCAGCTAAGGTTGCATACACTTGAGTCCTACAACCACCCCTACCTCTACCTTGGGTGAGACTTCATCTACTTCATAGGTGTTTCCGAAAGGGCTGGTAGTTAGGGATTTGTTGGTGCGCTCTTGAGAATTGAACCCTGGGCCTTCCCCTGTGCCAACAAATGGAGCGTTGAACCTTGGGTCATATTTGACCACTTTTGGGACTTCGATAGCCTGTCAAAGATGGAGCGCTAGGAAAAGCATAGATCACAGGATCTTGACCCACTTTGGGCCTCTTTTAGGGTTTTGGGTTAATGTAATGGGAAAGGGATGTTGGCCCGTGGGTTTACCCACGCTTAGGCCCACTTTTGTAATCTATAAATAGAAAGATAGGCAATGTAAGAAAGAGTATATATGATTGCTTAGTGAAATTGGTAGTGAATCTATGTGATGTTGAATAAGTGCTATGTGAAAACTATTTAAGGTTTGCAAGGCTAAGTGCAAGTTGCTGTGAGGTTTCTATAGAAAGCTAAGTGTTGTAATGCAAGGAAGAAGGATCTGGCGAGCTGTGCATATCTTATGTCCTATGCGAAGAAGGGTTTTGAAGGATTTGTGCTTGTAACAGATTGAATATGATAATAAATAAGAAGAGTTGGTGGACATAGCCCCAGGGTGGGGGTGAACCACATAATTCTGTGTGTCATGCTTTGTGTTGTTGCTTACATGCATTTTTCCTCTCTTTCTAAGTGCTATGACATGTTTAGATAGATTCACTTATGATTTGTGCTTATTAGATGCGTATGAATAATAGATATGATGTGTATGAGGATGCTTAGTGTTGATATACTGGATTTGATCTATTTTACTGTTACTAAGTGCTGAAATACCTTAGATCTAAGTGAATAATGCGATTCTCTGTGCTTTCTGCGAAGTATAATAAGGGTTGAATACCAATGAATGATCGATGTTAAGTACTCTGTAAGCTATTTAATCACAGATCTATGTCCCAACTAAGGTTGCAGATACTTGAGTCCTGCAACCATCCTTACCTCTACCTCGGGTGAGACTTCATCTGCTTCGCAGGTGTTTCCGAAAGGGCTAGTAGTTAGGGCTTTGTTGGTGCACTCTTGAACATTGAACCCTGGGTCCATCCCTGTGCCAACAATGCTTCAAGTAGTTTCTTCTCTTTGATCCTTCACATATTGTGGAGTCTCGAGCACTGTGTGTAGATCTAAGTATGCGATGTGTTGTTGTAGCTGCTGGATAGCATCTACGAGCAGCTCTACTTGCTGTGTGACTCGGTCCTCTACCTTTATTTCTAAGACTGTCATAGAGTGAAGTGATCTTCGGATCACTTCTTTAACTTTGAGTTGCTCCGTGAGCAACTTTTCTTTTCCTTGCTGCATCTATTCTTTTTCTTCATCGAAATTTGCTTGGAGAGTAATCTTTTCCTGTTCTATAGCTTGACGTTGTTAAAAAACTACTCCTTGTACTTGCGCCAAAGCCTGGGTGGCTTGTTCTTTTTCCTCTTGTGCTCGGTGAAGGCAAGCTTCGACTGTATTAGCTAGTTGGTGGAGTTGGGTTGCCTCATCTCCCAACTCTGGTTCTCCCGACACAGTGGAGACTGTGCAACTGGACTGAAGAGCCTGTTGTACCCCTCAGAGTTTGAATTCAATCCTATCATACATTTATTCCTTCTTCGCTCCTTGTTTCTCTGCTATTTCCAGTGAAGCATCGTTCAGGGTGGCTATGATGAAATCAAAATCATCGGAGGTGAGGACAGTCTGCATCTTGGTCATGGTGGCTTTCAATTTCTTCCAGGAAGAAGGTTTCAGGGGGGAAACCTTCCTATTCTTCAAGTGGTCAACCTCATCTTTGGGTGGTGTTACTTCACCTGACTTCTATTTAGCTTCTACTTCGTCATCACCCCCTCGGTCAGGTGACACTGAAGGAGTCTTTCCTATGGTGATACTAAGTTTTGGACCTCCTCAATCTTCTTTTGCCTGTTGGTTCCGGGTGTATTCTATTCTTTATGAGTGTCCTCTGGGCTATCAATATCATATATCTCTGCGGGGTTGGCGGGGATAAGGAGGTCAATGGACCATTCCTTAGTGATTTACTCAAGTTCTTCTTCTGTAATCTTAAAATATGACTGGATCTTTTCTTTATGTTCATTAGCTCACGCTGTAATGTAGGTGAAGTGTCGATCTGTGTTGAACTTCATCAGGGGTCGGAACCTCTGTAAGGTGTTCAGAGTCATGCGAGGCTCAACTTTGATGTATCTCTTTAGCTAGAGGTAATATGTATGAAACACAACATTTGACTGCCATTGTTTGTTCATATCACTTGAATACCACAGGGTAGCGAACTTCGCAGCAAGCGGTTCAAATGACTTTATGTCTGGGAAGGTTGCACCTTCCGACATCTCCCAGGAAACAAATGAAATGAGGATCAGAAGCCAACTAAAATGAAATTCATAACCCTAATCCTATTCTTATTGACAATCTAGTTCCAACTGGTTAACTAGGTACTTCACCCAGTTCATCTGTAGGCCTTTTGCGCACTTCCCTGCGAGGTCAACGACAAAGCCAGTGACCTGCGTAGGTCAGTTCTTCCTTACTAACTTTCCATCTATCATTTGACATGCTAGGTGCACTGTGCCACTCTGGATTGAAGCTACCTTGTAACCTCTTGTTCCCTTTTCAACGTCTCCATATGTATCCTTGATCTTCTATGCTAGTGGGTGATCTACGACTTTTCCTAGATAAAAGTCCTGTGGGTCGGGTCCATGCATACTTAGTCCTGTGATCCTATGGATCATCGTTGGTTCAACTGTAATGCGATGGTCTATCCATAAGTAGACACCATTGTAACATGATAGTAATAACTTGACACAGGCGTTGAATTCCTAGTGTCTTCCGAAGTGTGGGATCTTCACGACATTTAGTAGGGTGGACTGCGTGAGGTTCATCGTCCATGACTGAGGGATGATATTTGAGTTCTTCCCTTTTGTTCTAGTTAGGTACTTGTACGGGGTGAGCATACCATAGATCTTATGATCTTCGAGGTTGAAGTCATTGAACTTCAATGATGTGATCTTATCCTGATCTATTCGAACTGTGCATATCCCCTTCAGAAGGTATGTCATGACGATAGTGTACTCAAAATCTCTTGGTACACTATCATGATTCACCACGCCAGCCAGAGGTGGGATGTAATCAGGCAATATTGTTGGAATCAACTTCGCATTTGCTAGGTCATCTTTTTTTTTGGTTCTTTTCTCTACTGTTGGTTGGGATGGCCCTGATCCACGAGAAGTTGATGAAGAGGCTTGCACCGTTATCGTCGATGAATCTTGTATACCTGCAGACATCGACATGAGTCTTTCAGTCATGAGTTCGATCAGAAATTCCTCAACAATTTTCTCTGCATCACTAAACTCATCCGACATACACGCTCGGGTTTGAAAATATCAAGGTTGGAGAGTAATCTCTCAATGCAATGGGATATATGGTAATAGCGCAATGATCACTTTGTAAAATCAACGATTCCGTGGGCTCAGATTCATGATTAGAAAAAGTGTTCTCGGGGCATGTTGTGATAGGATAAATAGATAACTTGGTAAGGAATCTCTTGCAATGGGTGAGAATCCTTCATTAATTCAATTCTATCCATTACGGCATGGTCCAATGGTCTGGTGGTGAAGCATAAATTCCTTTCTACCCATTCGGGAGGTCAGTCGAACAATTATATTGGTCCCAACGGCTATATCACTTTGCCTTGGCCAAGTGCCATGTGATGTTGTTCTGTTCTCCCAACAAAGCTCCAATTTTGCAAATTTTCCCTCTGTGAAGTTCCATCTAGAACCTTCTGTAACTTGTCAATATTATCTCTCTTCTTACTTAGTTTTTTGGCCTTCTTCCCAGTGAGCTTTGTCTCGGTATTCATTTTTCCATTCTGATTCTTATCTTCTTTTGGCATAGTTACTTCGTGCTGTTGAGATTCTTTCCTAAGATTCGAGGGTGATACTTCCTCTTTATCTGGAATAGGTACTTCAATCTTCTGTGGGTCTTCTAATGTTCTTGAAACTTCGACATTCGGGTCTCGAGTGCTAAATAACTTTGATCTGTTCTCATGTTCTTCAATTAAGTGTGCGATCCTTGTAGTCATGAAATATTTTAACTCTTACTTCTTCTGCTCTAAAACTTCTTCCTCTTCTTGCCTTCTGGCTTGATCTCTTTCAATCTAAGGTTTTCCTAGTAACATAGTAAATGGGGTGTTGTTCTCAATAAATTTAATAATCTCAAAATCTTCCTCTATCGAAGTTCCATTGTCTTTCATAGATATCTGGGTGAGCTTTCCACATAGGTTTATCAACTTTCCTCTAAATATCCCTATTACTCCTAATGAAGGAATCATAATAGGCCTTCCTATAGCTTCCCTAGTTCTTTCTATCATGATATTCACCCATCTTTCCTCATCTAGAACACAGTCAATGTCGAAGTCTCCTATTCTTGCTTCAAGGCATTCTTTTTCTTTGAAGGTCTCTGATAAGATGACATGTTGGTGGTCATTCGGGGTTTCTTTTATCTGTAGCAATACTTTCTCTTATTCTTTCTAGGGTTATGCCATAATCATGGTTTTTGGATCTGCCTTAGGTTTTTCTTGTCTTGTGTTCATTCCTTCAAGATTAGCAATCATTCTAGGGAAATCCAATACTTCATGGTCCATAGCTTTGCAACAAAGACAACTAGGTCTTCTCCCAGGGCATTCCTTAGCAAGATGTCCCAGTTTTCTGCAACTATAACAGAGGTTTAATCCTCTCTTTATTTTAAATGATTCCCAACTCTTCCTGTACTACGCGCTAGGGTCATAGTAGCTAAACTGTAAACATTTCTTTCTAGGATCCTGCATCCACTTGTTAGTCCAAACATTCTTTCTATGCATAGGTATAACATATCTTTCACTATTCTTATCAGATCTATGCATGTCAAGCCTTCTTTCATCTATTAGTGCCCTAGTTTTCAAGCTAGGACATAATCTATCAAACATACCTAGATCCAGACTATTGAAACAAAATTTTCCACTTATCTTACTTCTACAGAGCACAAAGCTTTCAGATCTAGAACTTTTCACTATTCTTACCTTTATGAGAACACGGAGTGTTCAAGTCTTACCTCTTTTCTTTAGATCTGACCTCTTTTCGTGGCACAGAGCTTCACATGTCAATTGGAATGTTGCGCAGTAGGGAAACATATCTACATATAGAGCTTTCACAGTTTCAGGTCAGATATTTTCACAAAGCTTCTTCTTTCTCGGTTCCCAGCAATCACAGTTTCAGGTCGGATATTTGCACACAGACTTTTCTTTCTCAGTTCCCAACAATCACAGTTTTAGGTCAGATATTTGCAAAAAGCCTCTTATTTCTCGATTCCCAGCAATCACAGTTTCAAGTCTCGACAACATAACCATTTGTTGGCACAGGGGAAAACCCAGGGTTCAATGCTACAACATCTCACCAACAAAACCCTAACTACTGATCCTTTCGACAACACCTGCGAAGCAAATGAAGTATCACCCGATGTAGAGGAAGGGGTGGTTATAGGACTCAGGTGTATCTCAGCTGGGACACAGATCTGTGATTGTAATACTTAACAGAGCACTTAGCACTGACAGTTCATCAACATTCAACCACTATCTACTCCGCAGGTAAAATGGAGTATCGCATCATTCATCCAAATCTGATGTATCTAAGCACTTATCATAGAGAGGTAGATTAGATCTAGCAGATTCAAGCACTAAGGACATTCACATAGGTCATATCTAGCATCCATATACATTATTAGCACAAATCATAAACATATCTATCTATCTATATCAAATAAAGACATAAACACATCAAGACATTGCACAAAGCATAGAAACATAACATGTACGTGGTTCACCCCCACCCTGGGGCTACATCCACCAACTCTTCTTCTTTATTATCTTTGTCAAGCTTCTTACAGACACATAACATCAAAATCCTACTCCACATAGGACAGGAGATCTCCGTGCACCTTGCCAGATCCTCCTTCCCCGAGCTAGGTTACATCACTAATCCTTCTTACAGTTACTTGCACTTATCTATGCAATATTCACACAGTATGCACAAAGCACTTACAATCCTTCAATCACATAGATCTAGCACTTAGTACAATATCACACAGATATGCATATGTTCTCTCTTCTTACATAGCCTAGACATCTATTTATACTTTACAAAATAGGCCTAAACATGGGTAAACCCATGGGCTGACATCCCATACCCATTACATAATCCCAAATCCAAAAAAGGGGCTGAGATCCTGCAATATCTGCTTTGTCTTGCGCTTCACCTTCGACAGGCTGTCAAAGTCCCAAAATAGGCCAAACTTGACCAAGGATCTCACAAAACTTGGTCAAGGGAAAACATGAACGAATAACAGAGTTACTACGTGAGTAAAATGACCTATTCCTAACGAAGTTTATAGAGATGAAAGGCATAGAAGGAAATCTAGGAGATATGAATATCCCTCTCAAACCCAAGGCTAGATCTTTCAGACATAGACCGTATAGACTAAACCCAATATATAAGCAGAAAGTGAAAGCATAAATTGACAAAATGTTGGAAGTCAGTATCATAGAACCATTGGAGGAATGTAAATGGATAAGCCCAATGGTAGTCCAAGAGAAGAAACAAGTGGGGATAAGGATTTGTGTAGACCTGAGGAAACTAAACGATGCATGCCTACAAGATCCTTTTCCTACCCCTTTCATAGATGAGGTACTAGAGAATGTAGGAGGTCAGGAAGCATATTCATTTACAGATGGATTCTAAGGTTACCATTAGATCAAGATAGCCCCAGAAGACAAGTACAAGACCACTTTTTCCACAGAATGGGGATCCTACTAGTACATAGTCATGCCTTTTGGGCTGAAGAATGCATAAGCTATATTTTCAAGGGTAGTAATAGTTCCTTTTAAGGAGTTCATACATTAGTTTTTAGAAGTATATCTAGATGATTGGACTATATACAATCTACTAAAAGATCACGTGGAAGTATTAAGGATGATGCTGGAGAGATGCAGGAAGTGTCATATATAATTGAATATAAAGAAGTGCATCTTTGGAACACATTTTGGAATATTATTGGAACACATAGTGTGAAAACAAGGATTTCTAGTAGATCCTGCCAAGATTGTAGTGATTGTTAATTTACCCCCACCAAATTTAGTGCATCAGTTGAGAGAAACATTGGGACATACAAGTTACTACATAAAATTCATAAAAGTGTATGCACAAATCACTGCACCAATGGAAAAAACTGTTAAAGAAGGATACTAAATTCCAGTGGAATGAGGACTACCAACAAGGGTTGGACACCCCAAAAGAAAAGATGGTCACAACACCTATTCTAGTATTTCTAGATTGGGAGAAGACTTTCCATGTGCATGTAGATGCATCGACTATAGCACTTGGAGCAATTCTGGCACAACCAATAGTAGGGGATTTGGACCATCCTATAGCATTTGCAACAATAAAACTTTCTGAATCAAAGAAAAACTACAACACTACAGAAAGAGAAGCCCTAGCTATGGTCTATGCACTTCGGAATTTCAAACATTAGTTATTGGGAAAACAGATGTTCATAGATCATTCAGCCCTCAAATACCTAGTCAACAAGCCAATGTTTTGGGGGGACTATCTGCAGATGGCTATTGTTATTTCAGGAATTTGACTTTGAAGTAATAGTCAAACTAGGGAAGCTAAATGCAAGAACTGATAACCTGCCAAGGGTAACGAATGGAGAAGAACCTACCAACTTGGAAGACAACTTCCCTAATGCCCGGTTATTTTCAGTCCAAATAACTGATGAATATTTATTGATATTATTGAATACTTGAGTACAGGTATAGTGCCACAAGATTTTAACGCTGCGTAGAAGAAACATATGGTAGTCAGAGTTTCATATTATCAACTGATCGCAAAAAATTTATACAAGATGGGCACAGACAACATTATGAGAATTTGTGTACTAGAACATAAAAGACCTAGAATTTTGGCAGAGGCTCATGAGAGAATAGTTGGAGGACACTATGCAAGAAAAGCTACCGCACAGAAGGTATGGTGCATAGGACTATGGTGGCCAACAATTCATAGATATGCTAAGGAATATTGCCAGAGATGTCTTGTCTGTCAGAGGGTTGGTAAACCTAATATAAGGGATGAGATGCCATTAAGACCACAAGTAACTTTGCAAGTATTTGACTAATGGGCAATAGACTTCGTGGGACCAATTAATCCACTAGAAAAAAGGTCAGGAGAAAGGTATATCATTATTGCAACAAAATAATTAAAAAAGATGGGAAGAAGCAACACTAGTAAAAGATTGTATCGTAGAGACAACCACACACTTCTTGTTTGAACAAGTGATCACTAGATTTGGTTGTCCAAGTATTTTGATGAGTGAACAAGGTACTCACTTTATCAACAATACTATCAAGGCTATGACTGAGGAGTTTGAAGTCTACCATCAAAATAGTACACCATACCATCCTCAAGCAAATGGAATAGTAGAAGCCTTCAATAAGATCTTGGAGAATTCTCTAACAAAGATCTACAATGTCAAAAGGGATGATTGGGATTTGAAAATGCTAGCAGTATTATGGGCATACATGACTACATGCAAAAACATGACAGGAAAAACACCATTCAGGTTAGTGTATGGGAATGAAGCAGTAGTACCATTAGAATTTATGGTACCCAGTCTACGTGTAGCAACAATCACCAACATGACAAAAAGAGGTGTAGTGAAGGAAAGGTTGAATCAACTAATAGAGATGGAGGAGGAGGGGATTCTAGCAGGATTTCATCAGGAAGTATAGAAAGCAAGTGAAAAATCTTGGCATGATAGACATATCAAGAGGAATACTTTCAAGGAAGGAGACCTAGTATTGCTCTATGATAGTAAATTTTTGCAACATCCTGGTAAGTTCAGAATGCATTGGTTAGGGCCCTGCGAGGTAAATACTTCCATCGATGGGAGATTTGTACAACTAAATAATCTCGCAGGAGTAGAGATGAAAGGGATGATAAATGGGATTCAACTAAAACTGTACAGGGACAGTCGACCTCCTAGCACTTAAAAGTTACAGTGTAGTAAGTAGACATGTACATATTTTATGTAGTATATGTTAGAAGAAAAAGACAGAAATCCATAAAAAGAATAAATGTAACAAAAAGACAAAAATATAGGGGCAAATTAGAAGTTTTGGTTTAATAGATATATTAGAACTAATAGTGCGCCACAAAAAAACCAGTGTTGAAGACACTGCACACTGAAAAATAGTTGATAGACATAAAAAGTGGAGCACGCAGGAAAAAGTGAAAAAGTGACATATGTGAGTGTGACACAACTGTCATTTCTCTGCCCTGCTGTAAAGTCGAAAAAGGGGGGAAATGTGGTCATTTGTGTTTTTTCACTAAGGAGAAGAGAAAAGAGTGATATTTGAGCGTAAAAGAGTGTGAAGTAATAACAACAAGTGGAGATTTATAGTCAGCAATATGAATTTAGAATAATTCCACCACCGAGATTCGGAGCATCGAGCAGATCTAGGAGGAACATGAGAATTAGTGCTCGAGTGATAGAAACAGGAACACAAGAGATGCCCACAATCATGTATGTGGAAGAGCACCAGAATATGAGCCTACTACCACACACATAGAGGAGGAACAAAACCAAACATAGGAGGTTAGGTAACCATAGGAGGACACAAAAAGGATGGAATCTGACACATTCAGGGAAAAAGGGATGCAACAAGAAGAACATGCCACAGATTCAACTCAACAGGGTCTAGAGAAGGGCCTAGAACAAAAAGCAGACCGTGAAACATAGCTCGAGGCCGCAACAACAGTTGGGGTATCTTCCCCACAAGGGAGGAAGAAGGCACCAGTAAAGAGAACTATGCAAGGCATACAACGCACACAGGTGGAACTGGCCATAGGGATGCCTAAGATTCTAGAGGGAGTGAAGGTTGATGAAGAAATGGTGGGAGGAGTATATACCATCAGATACTCCGACCATGATGTGGCCGACGTAGTAAAATTTCTATATTTGGTGCCACAAAATTATTTGGAGAGTAAGGGAGAAGGCCCATCAGGCACACCATTGTTGGAGCTTGCATAGTGTATCTTGGGGCTATACAACACAAGCATTGTGAATTTACTAGATATACCACACTTCGGGCGTGGTAAACACATCAATGGATGTGTCAAGAAACACCTAGAAAGGGTACATGGAGGGATTTTATGGATGGATAGGGGAGGGCCTATCAATTTTGATTTGATCACAACAATCAAAAGGCTACCCATGGATGGGGAGAAGCCAGAGCAGTATTTATAAGACAAAACAAAGGCAAAATCCATCTCTGATGAAATCAAAGAAAAGTATGGCGCGGAGAGAGGTAACATGGGAATCGGGATCAATGACATCAACAACCTGTGACAAAATTTGCAACAAGACTGTTAGGTTTCAAAATAATTCATAAGTGCATAAAGGAGGAGGTACCCTAGGCATAGTATCAGTTGTAGCATAGTGTGCAAAGGGGAGCTTGATGAGCTGGGGCCCTTATATTCTAAATGTGTTCTTGGAAGACTCCAAAGACACACAATATTGGGGCTCTGAGTTCCACTACTCGTGGTTACTCTTCCTCATTGCATTGGTCGGATGGAAATAACCCACATACAACATGCTCATGTAGAGAACAGGAAAGTGTGGCCCAATATGCTACATGTCTCTTCGAAGCACAATAGATCCCAAGGAAAATAAAATCGACAACGACGTATTAGTGTTCTACCTAACGAAGATCTAGAACAGGTTGGCAGTGACATGGAGAATTTCACCAGAAAATATCTAGGAGTTTGAACATATAGTGAATTTGCAAGCATTGCGCCATAGTATGTGGTTACAAGAAAAGAGGGATCTAGGCAAGGAGTGGATATAGTTGAATTACTGTGTGACGACGCATGATATCCAGATGGAGTTCCAGGAGTGGTATCAAGAGTGGAAAATGCCAATGATCCCAAAGATAGTTCCATGAAGACAAACTAGGATGTAGGACATAACAATCTCTCTGTAACAAACAGGCACAAAAAATGCAAACAAAAAGAAGAACATGACACAAGTTCAAGAGGGGGGAACCAATCCCATACAAAATAAAATTCAGATAAAAAAGAAATCCCAACGTGGTTCTACATAAGGGCCACTGTGCCTAAAACAAGAACCAAGAGGAACAATAGAGAAGGTGTGCGCAAAATAAATAAGAACAGAGACACATGATAAACCTATGGAGGAAGAAATGGTTTAGGATACAGGCATGGATATAGAGATGCCTGAGGCATCACATCCATCATAGGCCCAAAGAAAGAGAACATGGAAGCCAACAAGAAGCTCCAGGAAGAAGGTGAAGGCCCATAGAAAACCAATGGAAACATCACTGACAACATATGATATGGAGATGATAGCAATGACAGTGGAAGATCGACTGTCAGAGGTGTGGGAAAATGCCAAGAATCATCGGGCTTCATTTCTAGAGCAAATACAGGAGGTAAAAACTATGCTGGAGCAGTTGAAGATACAAGCATAACAACAATAGAAGGACACACCAGTAAAGGCTAGGGAAGGAGTCCCAACTCAAGAAACAGTGGAGATCATAGTGCAAGGGAGTGCCAACCTTATATTAACACCTAATATGATATTTCTTGATGACGAGACATTGCACAAGCCTTTAAAAGACATTGAGACACTAGACTTGGCTTTGCCCAAGATTCCAACAAAGGAACTATATAAATTACAGGTGAGCATCGCATAGGAGATTTAGTCTAGAGAAAGGTATGATGCAACAAATATACACATAACACAGGAGGATAAAACCATACTGAAGGATTTCATCAACCAAGAAGGGCAGGAATATAAATTGTATGCAAAAATGACAGATGTCAAGTAGCGATAGATGACAATGTCCCTTCTAGAAAAGATCAAAAATGTCGCAGAGATGAAGAACCTATAGGAAGAAGAAAAAGTGGTGTAGGCACAGAAGATGAAAATACAGGCTCAGTCAGAGCCCTTACAGGAGAAGGCAGAGCACCTAGTGTTAGCATCAGAAGTCACTCCTGGATTGCTTGCAGGAGCAGAGCCCGACGCCCATCAATTTTTATGTCACGGTTTGATAAATGGGCGATCAAATGGGTAGAGACTCGAGGAGATATCACTATAACTCGGGGACTGGATCTGGTACGTAAAGAACAAAGGAGGTCCGGTGTAACACACCCACTATCATAATTTTTAAAAAACTTTGGATTAATCTCCCACAAATGAGAAATCTCCAGAAAACCGGCATTTGCGAAATGCCAACCCCTGGTTAAATATCGGGATTCGGGGTTTCTAATGTCAATTTCATTCAACCCCATGACTCTCGATCCTCCGTATTCTGATGCGCTCCTCACACATTAGCTCCCCAGGCCAAGCCTGTGGTTCACTGCCTTTACGACCGTGGTCTTACTTCCTCTCGGGGCAACTCCTATGGGAGTTTCGGGTTTTCTGATGTCGCAATTCACGAGTCCTCGGAACCTGTGATCCTCCGACCCCCGATATGTCCCTAACACATTAGACCTCTAGGATAGCTCCATTCTCAGGTGACCTGCTACCATATGTCTGCGGTTCTATAGCTACCCATCGGGGTTTCGGGGTTTATGATGTCGCGATGCACAAGCCTTCGTAAATTCTGATTCCCCGATCCCCGATGCCACTTGGCGTGGACTCACGGCCAAGCTTGATCTTCCGACATCTGTCCCTTGTTCTGGCTCCTATGGCCCACACTCCTTATGATGTCGTGGAGTGACACCTGTCCTCCACTGGAGTGCTATGACTACGGAACCATCGCGTTTCGGGATTTCACGACTCCTCTTGTCGTGAGTTTCTTGTCATCGAGATTCCCGAATTTCCGAACCTCGATCCCTCAGGATCTTCTGACACGCGTCCTCGTCATGAATGGATCGGATCTCATCGGGAAATTGCGGTTCGCGATTTCCTGATGCACAATTTCCTTACCATCGAAAATTCCGATGAACAACACTCCGAAGGCACCCGATCCTTTGCCACCTGTCCTCGCGGACGGATGGCCCGGATTGATTGTCGGGGTTTCGGGACTTATGAGGTCTTGGTTCTCATGACCTCGAGAACTCCGATTTTTCGATGCGTCAAACTCCGATAGCGCCTTAATCTCCGACATCTGTCCCTTAGATGGATGACTCAGATCCTATCGGTAAATCGCGGATCGCGATTCCGGATGGCAAGAGTTCTGTGTATTCAAAAACCCCGATATGCCGAACTCCGACTCTCTAGGATCCTCTACCACGTGTCCCTGCTGTTTGACGGCTCAGATCTTGTCGGGGTTTTCACTTGGATTTCCCTGAGTACTTGTCCACGGAAATGCCGATCTCCCGATGGCAAATATCCCGATTCCCCTCCGGATCTCCTGACACGCGTCACGCATAATGGACGGTCCAGTTTCAATCGAGAAATCGCGTATCGCGATTTCATTGTGCAACGATTCTACACTCCTAAAATCCCCGATGAGCGAAATCCCGATGCCTCCCAGAACACCGACACGTGTCCTGTCGAGATCAACGGCTAGGACTCTTCCTCTGCATCCTAGAGTTTAGCTCCGGTGCAACTCTTCCCGATCCAACGGTTTACGGGATTTCTACTCCAGATCTAATGGATCAAATCACTTCCTCGCGCATCTACCCCTGCGCTTAACCCCTGCGCAGCTTCTTCGGATCCAACGACTATCGGGTAATGTGAACCGAGATCTAACGGTCCATATTCGTTCTTTTGGGTCTTGGGATTTACGATCCCAATTTCTCATTGCTCACGATGAGAGAGGGCAAGGCAGGTAACGCCTGCGTTACTTTCATCAATCTAATGGTTGTGAATGACTATGGTTCACTCCGACAAGATCTCATCCGTCGACTTATTTATCACACAACACTACTATCTTGGACCTAATTAGGATCGTTCTTCCTCGTACAGGGTTAATAAGGCCTATGCGTTCGAATTCCTTATTCTGGGTTCTGGGTGAACCTTTCCGAGGAGGGAATCTCTGTGAAGAGATCCTTACCGGGTCATTCCCGGGAGCAGATAAAGGAAGACAACTTCCCGAGAGCAGCTGGGCATGGTTAACTTCATTTTATTGACGAAATTCATGCATGATATCCTTTGTAATAAGCATGTATCGACCTATGCGTATCAAACACTACGTGGATACTCGTATGCCATAATTCTTCACAATTTCACAAGTTCTATGAGCTAACATCTACTTCGTATTAACAATTGTTGTACAGACAATTCCTTCACAGGAAACATTTACAATTCCACAGTCCATGAATATATGTGACAGCATATAAATTTCAGAATGCAA
>ML841398.1:39676-52178 GCA_009831015.1 Picea engelmannii | reverse complement strand
CCTTTCGTCATCTTGGTACTTTGAAGTTGGCTCTTCAAGGTAAGAGCTCTGAGGGTGTTGTCACTTTCAAACATTTATTTTAATGCTTCATACATATCATAAGTTGTCTTCAGGTTGGCAACACGAGGTAAGAGATGATCTCTTACTCAGTAGATGATTAATTTCCTTGCTTTGACATCTTCTTCCTTTATTATCTTCTTCTCTACATCTGTAGCTATGTATGGTAGGGGTTTAGTTACCACATCCAAGAGGTCATCTTCTTCAAGGGTGACCTGAAGCCTTGATTTCCAAGGGTTGAAGTTTCTTTCTCCATCAAGTCTATCTTCTACTAAGGATTTGTTCTTCATTTGATTGGTTTCCTTAAACTCTCGCCAACTGGATTTTGAAAACCTAATGATTAGGTTGAATTAGTAACCTTGGATTATGTTGGTCTTATTGTTGAAATAATGTAACTGCAAAGTGTATTCTAATTATTATTATGGAATTATTCATTAGATCAATCCCCATTGTGGATTGATCATGTCGGCTATTGTAAAAGACCAAATTCGCTTTTGCGGATTGGTCAAAACATAATTGTAATAGGCAGAATAAGAAGTCTGCCCCAGAATATATTAAAGGTGGTTATAACCACCCGAATTGAGAAGTCGGCCCTGCCAGTGAAAAGACACTTCCACACGTGCCAGAATTGTATAAATAATGAGGCTAGCGCCTCACTTAGACACACACTCACTTGTTCATTGAGGATCAAGTTTCTGAGCTGTAGTTGTAGAAGAGAGAGAGAGAGAGAGAGAGAGAGAGAGAGAGAGAGAGAGAGAGAGAGAGAGAGAGGCGCATTCTTGGGAGAGGACTTTTTGTATTTGTTTGAGTTATCTCTTGGCATTGTATTGGATATCTATAATAAGGAAGTTTTGCTGGGTTTTCTTCCCCATTAGCATTTCCCAGAATAAATGATGTGTCTCTTGTGATTGTGTATTTCTCAGTGATCCTATCTTATGCTATTGTTGTCTATTGAAATGCAAAGAAATCTAATAATAGCTTAAACCTTAACATGGTTTCAGAGCTAAGATGAAGAGAGCATCTTTCACAAGAGAAAGTGAAAAATGTCATTGTTGTCGTACATGCAAATTAGGGATTTGTGTTGATGAAGTATTTCAGCCCTAAAACCATCTAGAAAAGTGTACCCTTACTCAAGGATCACTTTGGCATCCTCGGTGCAACTTTTCAGTGTCTATATCTCACGAAAATTGAAACCCTAGTTTCACAAAGTACCAGAATACCAGAGGTATCAGCAAACCAGAAATATCAGTCCAGAAATCAGCAGATCAAGTTTGGAGGGGTAAAAGTTGGATTTTCAAAAATCTGACTGCACCAACTTACTCGCCTCAGCTTAGCGCATCTATCCCCTGGATCGGAATTTCAAAATTTAAAGTTTGAAAAATTAGGGTTTCCTCATAAAATCCTAAGTTGCAGTTGCAGTCTCAGAACTAGTTGCAGTATCAATTGCAGTTGCAGTACCAGTTGAAGTATCAGTCGTAGTACCAGTTGCAGTCACCTTTGAAATTTTCAAGAGTTGGTAATGATTACTTTTGCAGCCAGATGGTGCCAACCTGCAAATGATATCAGAGGTATGTACTCACATATGTTTAAATGGTTAAACTTTAAAGAGTATTTGCAGGAGAAGGGATTCATAAGGAGCTCAAGATCCAACACATTTAGAAGAATAATGCAACTCAGGTTTGATTATTCTAGTGCATCTATTTGTTATGACATTACTTTGATCAGTGTTGCATGTTGAAGCTATGATCAAATTATTAGATGGATTAAAAGTTGAGCTCATAGAGTTTATCCTCTAACCCAACCTTCTGTCAAGATAGTGTATTGTCTTATTACAGAAGATAGGTTGAAGAGAGCGCTCATCATCTTGAGTGAAGGAGACTTGGAAGAAAAGAAAGAACACTCATTCTTGAGGACAAGGCTCCAGGTTTGATTAATCAAGTTGATAAGATTCAAAGGTACACATGACAAATTAATGACAACGCCTTTACAAGTAACCACTATAGTTGAGATAGCAGTCTTTGTAAAGTATTATAATTGGTAGCATGTGAGCATATAGAGGTAAATGCTTAATGTAATCATTTTCCTGATACAAATAACACCTCCTCTACGAGAAACGTCGTGTGTTATTTCTAGGTTGCCATGGAGGAATGTTCGATCACAACACTATAAGAGTGTTGACCTCATTTTGTAGTGTATGTCTTACTTTTGATCGTTGCTTCAGACAATCCACGAATGATAGCTCTAAAGGAGCTACTGTGATGATTATTCATGCTATTGCTTTATCTATTATTATAAAAAGGATATTATTCTAGCTTGTTGTTTTATTAACCTTGTTCCAGGTCACAGGTAATAACCCTAAGGAATCTATAGTGAAAATTGCAGAAGGCAACGTACTAAAGGAGAAACCTTAAAAGAAGCAATCATTGTTGGAAAAGAAGAAGGCGGCTTGTATAAGCTACAGGGTCACTCAGAAGCTTCCATGACCCACGCTATTGAGAATCCATGTGAACTTTGGCATAAAAGGTTATCCCACATCAACTACAAGGCACTACCATATGTATGCAAAGCAATCACTGGTCTACCAGAGCTCAAGGTTGACCATGAAAGCGTGTGCAATGGATGTGCACAAGGGAAGAACATCAATAACCCTTTTCTGAAGAGATCCAACAAAGCAGAAAAAGTCCTAGAACTCATTCATTCAAATGTGTGTGTCCCAATGCCATCATCCTCCATCAGTGGGTATGTATACTATGTATCTTTTATTGATGATTATTCTCGTAAGAACTGGGTGTAATTTTTGAAATCAAAAGATGAAGTGTTCAGTAAATTCAAGGAATTCAAAGCCTTGATAGAGAATCTTTCCGAAAGAAAGATCAAGATACTCAGGTCAGATAATGGAGGAGAATACACCTCAAAAGAGTTTGTGAACTTCTGCAAATATGTCGGATCAAGAGGGAGTTCACCACTCCCTACAATCCTCAAAAAAATGGTGTGGAAGAAAGAAAGAACAGAACGATAACGGAAGCAGTGAAGACCATGATCCATGATCAAGATCTTCCAATGTGCTTATGGGCAAAAGAAGCAATGACAACAGTATATGTGCAAAACCGATTGTCCCATAGTTCACTTGGGTTCAAGACCCCGGAAGAAATGTTCATCAGAAATAAGCCAGAGGTAAGCCATCTCAAAATATTTGGCTGCCCAATATTTATATATATTTTGAAAGAGAAAAGAAACAAGTTGGACCCTCCAGGAAAGAAGGGAATATTTGTGGGATACTGTGAGGTCTCCAGGGCCTTTAGAATTTATATACTAGGTCACCATCACATTGAGATTAGCAGGGATGTGACCTTTGATGAAGATGCAACACTCAATAAATCGAGAATATGCCATCTTGAAGAAGTATATGAAGAGGAACCCGTAATCCCTAGAGTTAAAGAATCAGTGAGGGAGGTTCCCAGAGCTACAAAACCTGTGAGGGAAGTTGTAATTTCCCTTGACGAGGAAACTCTAGAAGATCATGACATAATAGAATTTCAAGAACCTCCTCAAATGACAATCTCCCATAAGAGAAAGCCATCTTTGGAAAGAGAGCTTATTCAAGATGGAGAGAAGTAAGGTGTTCCTGAAGGAACCACGAGACAGATGAAGAGACCAAATCCATTCTCCAGTTATATGGCTTTGATGTGTGATCTCCTAGAGAAGGAGCCTACCTACTTTGAAGAATCCATTCAGAAGAAAGAATGGGCAGATGCCATGACAGAGGAATACCAATCCATAATAAATAATTATGTATGGGAAATAGTTCCCAGACCGAAGAGGAAGGATGTGGTATCTTCCAAATGGATCTTCAAAATAAAACATGTTTCCGATGGAAGTATTGAGAAACATAAAGAAAGATTTGTCAGTCGTGGATTTTCTCAAAAGGAAGGCATTGACTATGAAGAAACATTCGCTCTTGTCACCAGATACACTTCGATCAGAACCATCATATCCCATGTAGCTAAGATGAAATGGAAGTTACACCAGATGGACATAAAGGCAGCCTTCCTAAATGGTGTCATCAAAGAAGAAGTGTATATAGAGCAACCTCAAGGATTTGAAGATTAAGACATGAAGTCTCATGTCTGCAAGATGAAGAAAGCTATGTACGGATTGAAGCAAGTTCCTAGAGATTGGTATGGCAGGATAGATGGTTTTCTGACGAGTTTGGGCTTTACTAAGAGTAAAGAAGATTCTAACCTGTACTTCAAGGTTATGAACGATGAGTCGGTGATATTGCCACTGTATGTGGATGACTTATTCTTAACTGGAGAAGAAAAGCTCATCACCGAATGTAAGAAGAGGCTTACTTCATAATTTGAGATGAAAGACCTTGGCCTAATGCATTATTTCTTAGGTCTTGATGTATGGCATAGCCCAAAGAGAATATTCCTTAACCAAGGGAAGTATTCAGTCGAAATCCTGAAGAGATTCGACATGTTGGAGTGCAAGTCCATGAATACACCCATGGAAACGAAGTTGAAGCTACTGGTCGACACTTTGTCAGAATTGAATGATGCCACGTTGTATAGACAGATCATTGGATCGTCAATGTACCTGACGAACACTAGACCAGATATTTGTTTTTCCATGAACACTTTGAGTCAGTTTCTGGTATAACCCAGACATGTTCACCTAGTTTCTGCAAAACATGTGATGAGGTACCTTAAAGGTACATTAGATTGTGGTCTCAGTTATGATGGAAATCATGATTTCACATTGAGTGGATACACTGATTCAGATTGGGCTGGAAGTGTCTCTGACAGGAAGAGCACTTCAAGATGTTGTTTTAGTTTGGGATCAGCCATGATCTCATGGCAGAGTAGGAAGCAATCCAAAATTGCTCTCAGTACAGCGGAAGCAGAATACATTGTTGCGTGTTCTTCCAGTTGCGAAGCTATATGGATTTGAAAGTTGTTGGCCGGTCTATTTGACCTAGAGATGGAAGAAACCATGATCCTATGTGACAACCAAAGATGCATAAATATGAAAGATAATCATGTATTCCATGACAAGTCGAAGCACATAGAGATATGATATCATTACATCCGTGACATAGTGCAGAGAGGAGCCATAAAGCTCCAGTACGTTAGCACGGATGAACAGGTTGCCGATGTGTTGACCAAGCCTCTATCTTGTGTAAAGTTTGATCACTTTCGAGATAAGCTTGGTATAGTCCGAAAGGACCTTCCTCGAAAGGGGGAGTAGTGTTATGATGAGATATATCTAGTACTGCACTTCCAACCTCACCGCTATGACGTAAATCCAGTCTAGTTGTTTTGATGAGATGTGCCTAGTACTGTGCTTCCAGCTTAACCATTGTGACGTAACGCAAGTCTAGTTGTTGTGATGAGATGTGCCTAGTACTGTGCTTCTAGCTTAACCGTTGTGACGTAAAGCAAGTCTAGTTTTTGTGTTGAGATAGGCCTAGTACTGTGCTTCCAACCTAACTGATGTGATGTAAAGAAAGTCTAGTTGTTGTGTTGATATATGTCTAGCACTGTGCTTCCAGCTTAATTTTTGTGACGTAAATCCAGTCTAGTACCTTGCTTCCATATTTATAGTTGTGACAAAAAGCAAGACGAGTGTTGTGCTTCCAACTTGATTGTTGTGATGAAAAGCAAGATGATTATTGTGCTTCCATCTTGATTGATGTGACGGAAAGAAATACAAGTAATTTGCTTCCAGCTTGATAGCTGTGACATAAAGCTAGTCTAGTATTGTGCTTCCAACTTGATTGTTGTGACGAAAAGCAAGATGAGTATTGTTCTTCCATCTTGATAGTTGTGACGTAAATCTAGTCCAGTATTGTGATTCCAGCTTAATTGTTGTATAGTGTGTCATCCTTGTGCTATGATGATGTGCAAGCCTCGTGCTGTGATGATGAGACCAGCCTCGTGTTGTGATGATGATGTATTAATTTTATAATAATCCATATCGATGTAGATGATGATTTTATTCTTTTGAGAATGATGATGTTTCCGATGAGAAAAACTTCCGATGATTTATAGATATGCCAATCAGTGTTCCAAGATGATATTGATGATGTCGTCCTCTCACCCACCTGATGTTTTTGATGATGTTATCCTCTCTCTCACCTGATGTTGTTGAAGAATACCCTTCTTGTTAAGGGGGAGTGTTGAAATAATGTAACTGCAAATTGTGTTCTAATTATTACTGTGGAATTATTCATTAGATCAATCCCTATTGTAGATTGATCATGTCGGCTATTGTAAAAGACCAAATCCCCTTTTGTGGATTGGTCAAAACATAATTGTAATAGGAAGAATAAAAAGTCAACCCCAGAATATATTAAAGAGGCCCCAAAATATATTAAGGGTGGTTATAACCACCGAGATTGAGAAGTCGGCCCTACTAGTGAAGAGACACTTCCACACATGCCAGAATTGTATAAATAAGGAGGCTAGCGCCTCACTTAGACACACACTCACTTGTTCATTGAGGAGCAAGTTTTAGAGTTGCAGTTGTAGAAGAGAGAGAGAGAGGTGCATTCTTGGGAGAGGACTTTCTGTATTTGTTTGAGTTATCTCTTGTCATTATATTGGCTATCTATAATAAGGAAGTTTTGTTGGGTTTTCTTCCCCATGAGGGCTTCCCAGTATAAATGATGTGTCTCTTGTGATTGTTTATTTCTCAGTTATCCTATCTTATGCTATTGTTGTCTATTGAAATGCAAAGAACTATAATAATAGCTTAAACCTTAACACTTATGACTGCCAACAATCAACTTGATAGTGTCACATAGATGCTTTCTGATTTAAGAAAAACATTTCTTCGGAAATCTAAGATTAATATTCAGCAAGAAATTTTGACACCCTAGCAACCCTAAGGCCAAAAACTCAAATTTCTCAGAATTTGATTTCAAGAGATTATGGAGATGTGCTAAAGGAGTTCGTACTCTTATATGCCAAATATAGCCCCAATGTTCAAGTATTGAGGGCTATAACACCACAGAAAGGAGGGTCATGCGGAATTTTCTGGAAACAATGGGAGGGTCGTACGGTTCTGCAAAAAGGAGAGGAGACTTGGTAGATTCTTGTGCAATGGATTCTTTCAATACCTATGCTCTGAAACCATGTTGATTTTTCAATGAGAAAGGTCAAGCATGAAGTTCATTCCATTTTTAGGATTTAACCATAACCATTAATGTTGCAGCAACCAAGATCACAAGAAGAAGCACCATGCACAAGAACACAAGAAGTATCTTGGGAAACCCTTCTCAACAAGGGAAGAAAACCAAGCCAAATCCTTTTCTATATTATTCAAGAGAAAGACCTTCACCACCAAGAAAACCTGTCACACAAGAGGGTTCTCAAACCCTAGAAGACTAGCACCCAAGAGAGGAGCGCACTTTTCCCAAGAAGGTGTACCTGCTGAAATTTCCAAACTCGCTTGAAAGATATATTTCCTCAATGGGGAATTTACCTTTACTTATACTAACATGAACCTGTCAACTAAAGTGTCTATTGGCACAATAGGGTTGACCTCACTAGCTTATAATATAATTAATATTAACTAGATTAATTATCTTTTACATTAATTACCATTCACATTAAGGTGGGGCCGACCTGTACCCTTTAAATTACAATTAGGGTTACAAGAAGGTCTGACTCTTGAAAAATATAGCAAGGGATATTATACACCCACTAGTGCTCATCCACTGGGGGCACATCCATAGGTATGTCCATATCTTTGGCTCACGGCATTACATAGAAGAACCAGTTCTTCACTAGTCCTTAGCCACTAGGATCACGTTAACCTATGCTCGTCCACAGGCACATCCACTCAACAGATCTTCTTTCCCACTGCATTACACATGAGAGTCATCTGGAGTTTCTCGTCAACTCTTATGCTCAGAGGAGGCTAATACATCATCTTCATTTATGTTCTCATGACAATGTTACACAACTGAGAGGGGGGGGTGAATCAGTTGTTACCGTGCTTAAACAATTATGCTTATTTTAAACTCTTTACAGAGCACTCAATTACAATCACAATAATGCAGGGAAGTAAGCAATAGAACATTCATCATTATTCACACATATGAGATACACAGAGACAGATATTTCCTGAGGAAACCCATAAAGGGTAAAAACCTCTTCTTCTTTATATGATAAGTAATATTTACATTCTGTACATTATCATACTTATGAGCACCAACTCATAATGAGGCTACAACCTCTGTTTTGCAAGCTACTACTTGATGAGAGCACCAACTCTCTGGTTTCTCTAGCACCCACTAGAAGGAAACACCAACTCCCTAGTTTCTCTGGCACCCACTAGAAGGAAGCAACAACTCCCTAAGTGTTCCAGCACCAACTAGATGGAAGCACCAACTTCCAGTCACACAGGCACCAACCTGTATAACAGAGAACAACAGTTCTCCCTTACACCACCCTGCCACCCTAGTTTCTCTGGCTACAACCAGATGGAAGCTACAACTCTCTGTGTTCAAGTACCCACTTGAACCTCTGAGGACAACAGTCCTCCTAGCACCTCCCTACCACCCTAAAATATAAATCTGTGCTACTGAAACTTATTACAGTGATATAATGTTCATCAATGACTTACCAGTCTCATCAATGTTCTGCTACACTGCCCTGCTCTATCTGCCTCACTGTCTTCATGCACACATGCCTTGCGCTTTCTATTCTTCTACCTTTTATGCTCTGTGCACCATGTCCATTCAATGCACCATTCCTCTTCTGTGCATTTTAGCTACTGCACTCTACCTCCTTCTACACACCTGAATCACTCTCAACATCATCCCTCATCTCTTCTTTGTTCTACATTCTTATAGTCTCTGTGCACCTTTTGCATTCCCTATGTGCAATGCTTCTACATCCTCTTCATCGCGCCATTGTTCTCCCCATCGGGATATCCACTGCCACTCCACATTGCCACCGCTTCACACCCTCAAGCATCAACACACTCTCTATGTTCTGCATGTTCTCCTCATGTCGAGTCCTCTTCCTGATCATCATGGAAACTCTTCAGCTTCTCTAGTGGTTATACCCATGCATTCATCATCATTGGGTGTTATGTTGAGATTCCTTAGCCTGTCTAGCAGTCAAGACTCTTTGTCTTCTCTATCATAGTCGAGCTCATCCTCTTTGTTGTAGTTACAAGCTCCAACACTCTTCCATCTGTCAATCACCTCTATCAAAAATCTTCATTCCACTGGCAGATGCCTTGAGACTCTTCATCTTCTCTGGCGATCACCCTGAAGTCTCTTTGAGTCCTTTGACAGAAACCATCAGTCGTTTCTAGCAGTTACACTGTGAACCTATTGAGCCTTGTGCCTTTGGAACCTTTCTCCTTTCCTTTCACATGTGGCCTTAGGCGGTGACCACAGCCTACACCGAAAGGTGTTTTCGCATTTCGGCATTTTGTCATTTCACATGTCGTGAATTCCTGTTGTGAGGCATATCGACTCTCCAAGTCGCGATCTCCGAAATGGAGCTTGGTTGCACTAGCTCCTTCCTCCATCTTCTGCAGATGTGACCACTAGCTGTGACCACAGCCTTATTCAAAATTGCATTTCACAATTTCGCGTTTCGTGAATTTGTTGCGAGTCACTCTGACTCTTCCAACTCCTGATCATGAAATGGAGCCTTGCAACTTGCAAGCTCCTTCCTTCACATGCCCACAATTGTGACCAAGCATTTATCCATAAAGTGCTTTGGCGATTTCGCATTTCGGAATTCCTACATTTCGGCATTCCTATGGAGAAGTATCTCGACACTCCAACTCTCGATATCTGAAACCTGCACCAAAAGGTGTTTTTCACATTTCGGCATTCTGGCATTTCGGTATTCCTGTGGTGAAGTGTTTCGACACTCCAACTCCCGGTATCTGAAACCTGCACCAAAAGGTCTTTTTCGCATTTCAGCATTCCTGTGGTGAAGTGTTTCGACACTTCCAACTCCCAGTATCTGAAACTTGCACCAAAAGGTGTTTTCGCATTTCGGCTTTCCGGCATTTCGGCATTCCTGTGGTGAAGTGTTTCGACACTCCAACTCCTGGTATATGGAACTCCGAAATGGATTCAGATCAACTGTCCGGTATTTCAGCATTTCACATTTCAGCATTTCGGCATTTCTGTGATGAAGTGTTTCAACACTTCCAACTCCCGGTATCTGAAACAGAGTTTAGCTTATGATACACCTCCAACTCTCGGTATCCGAAACTGGAGTCTTTGTTGATGTGCCTGTTTTGGGATTTCGGCATTTCGCATTTCGCAACTTCGGGACTCCTATGATGAAGAGTCTCAACTCTTGACTCCTCCAACTCCCGGTATCTGAAACCCTGAAATGGAGTGGTTTCGCATTTCGTGATTTCATGCCGTGAGTTGCTTCCTTGACTCCTGAAGTTTACACTTCTGAATGGGATCCAATGATCACTTGTTGAACTTGCCATTGCCATGCCATTATCCCTGCATTGTTGGTCATGATCTTTGCCATCAATGACAAACACGCATACTCTACACTATCTCTTCTGATCTTATCGAGCTTGCTCTGCTGCGTCTTCCCAAAATACTTCTGGTGCCCGCCTGGCACATTCTACCTGTACTCAAACCATCATCATTGTTATACTTGCCATCAATGACAAGCATACACTGCCTGTAAAACATGCCAACAATATCCCCCTTTGGCATTGATGGCAACAAAGGCACACAGACCTGTTCTTTTCTCCCCCTTTGACATCAATGTCAAAGAAAACACGCTCCCCCTGAGCTGTTGCAGTATTTTTCGGAGGTATCAGATATTCAATCAATACAAACTCCCCCTAACAGGATGGACTCTCTTAGGTGTGAGACGAGATGACACCCAGCTTCTATCGGAGATATTCAAATGGTGTCTTGGCTAGGGGTTTAGTAAAGATGTCTACAATTTGTTTTGTGGTTGGAATGTAATGGACCTGAACAATCTGATTGGTGACCTGCTCTCTTAGAAAATGGTATTTTATGGGAATATGATTGGTCTTGGAGTGGAATATAGGATTCTTGGACACACTGATGGCACTAGTGTTATCACAATGAATTGGGATCGGTGCAGCGTATTTTACCTCCAAGTCTGCAAGTGTCTGAATCATCCATAATACCTGAGTGCAACAGGTAGCAGCAGCAATGTACTCTACCTCTGTAGTTGATAAAGAAATGGAACCTTGCTTTTTACTCAACCATGCTACTAGAGACTATCCTAAGAAGAATGCACCTCCACTCGTGCTTTTCCTTCCATCCATGTAGTTAGCCCAATCAGCATCTGAGTAGACTGATAATTGAAAATTCTGATTCTTAGGATATCATAGGCCAGAGTTCATTGTTTCTTTCAAATCTATGAATATCCTTTTGACATCTAGCAAATGAATATGTTTAGGTGCAGACTGATATCTTCCTACCATTCCAACAACATGCATTATGTATGGGAGAGATGTTGTGATGTACAACAGGTTGCCTATCATTGACCTATATGAACTTTGATCAACATCAGGTGAGTCATCATCCTTGCTTAATTTGCTTCCAGTAACCATAGGTGTGCCCACAGGTTTAGAATCTTCCATTTGAAACCTTTTCAACATTTCTCTTAGATATTTTTCTTGAGAAATGAACATTCCTTCATACCTCTGAGTAATTTGCAGACCAACAAAAAATGACAGTTCACCTATCTTATCCACTGCCCATGCATTTCTTCAATCCACAACTACACTCAAAAGTCATGTTTTCAAATTAACAATGAAGTCACTATCACTACAATCGGGCCTATCATTTAAATGCAATGATATTCGTTAAACATATATAGGCAGTAAACCAAATAATCTAGATTAAATTGCAAATTCTGAATTGACATTTAAACAGACAACCAACAACCATCATTCCAACACAAGCTATGCGCAGAATAATTCAATCATGCAAGTGTAACTCTACCACTGTGCAAACCCAATTCAATATGACTTTAAAAATCTGGGCCATCCATTCAACACGACGGGGTATCAACAACATGCATGTCTCAACAAATGATCAGGTTGCAACAAAACATGCTCAAAACTCTGTGGGTATCCCTGAGTGTGAGAACCCAAGCTATCCATATCATACACAGTGCGCAGTCACCAAAACACTACAATGCAATATCACCATTTAACAAAATCAAACACACAGTCACAGTAATAACTCAATCCATCGTTTTGAGTCATCAACAACATCGTATTACTTCAATTTAGTCCAACTGTAATCAACTATGTTGTGCGAACTCAGGCTTATATAATCGAACAATCATAAGCATGCAGTGGATGTCATTCATACATTCTTCCTGGTTGCAATAACCAATCAGCCCCAAAAGAAACTAATAGTTATCATGATAGAAACTATAAATTCTAACCTTGT
>ML841398.1:19267-39662 GCA_009831015.1 Picea engelmannii | reverse complement strand
AAGAAGATACAATGGAAAATACAAACATTACACAAAGATTTTTCCCCTGGAAACCCAAACCGGGAAAACCAACATATTCTATATTATTCATAGTGATGCATTGTTTACAATACAATATACATACAGGAGCCAGTGGCATCCAAAACCCTAACCCAATGACCTGGATTAGTCCAAAACCCTAATTCCTTAACCAGAAATAGAAAACCATAGGAAAAAACCATGCGCCGAAAAACCACCTAAATACATGACATGTTTCCTGAGGCAGGTATCACGTTTCCAAAATTAATCGACAATACATTCAATCCACCATCGGCCATAGTAAACTTGACAGGGCCGACAGTCTTCCCTACCCAACTTCAGATTGGAGGCTAAGGGTTTCTTCTGTGAGAACAGAGCCAACTCCTTGGAGTGGTGAAAACTTTGAGGCCAACGGTGCATATAGAGAGAGAACCACGACTCATTTGTGGACAGGTAACAAATCCATGGCAGAGGAGCATAACAGCAGGTGAGGCTCTCATTCGGCCTAGCAATGTTATTTAAAGCATGCAGGGTATAACCCTCGTGCTCTTTGATCAAACAACCACAGAACTAGGGTGAAGACAGGAATGAGTAAGAACAGGAACCTCATTTCGTGACCCCTAGTGGTGCAATCAACCAATGCCCAAGTGAACAAAACACAGTGACGCATAAAGCCTCCAACCACTAAACCCATGAAAGCCAGAGACTTGGCATAGCTGCGAAGGCGTGAGGACAGCCAATCGACCCAAAACCAACAAAACTCTCCCTCTAAAACCAGTGAGGATAACAGAGAGCTAGCACCCAAGGTGACCAATAAATTCTATGGACAATGTTATTGCATAAAAACTATTAATGCTTCTTTCCAAGAACACATTTTTACACAGTTGCAATACTTAGGAAAACACAAACCAATACACCTGAGCCAGTAATCATTTCATAACCAGAGCAGAGTCACGAATGGACAAAAAAATATATACCTATATTTGAATTCCTTAAACGAGAGTTGGTCGAGCGTTTCCTCTCTGCTAAGAAATCAGAGCATAACCATAGCAACAAGATCGATCAATAGCCCGACTAGGGTGGCGGCTAATGGGAGGAGTAAAGGTGACGTGCAGTAAATGCACGTCGCCTCCACCCACATTTCATTAATTCAACAGTACATGCCAACCAATTCTTCATTAACACCATTAATCAAACCATGTATCGAAACCATCACCACATTAAAAGCCAATAGCGCGACCACCATATTCCATTTCACATCATATAACTCAAACAAAATCGCATAACCATTAACGTCCATTATCTTGTCAAATGAGCCACCAACATCCCATTTATCCAAAGATGCCATATGTATATCGACCACATAACTCAATTAAATCGCATGGCCATTAAATTTCTAGCTATGATTTACCATAACCATTAAGCCTTTCATGCATATAGTATAGTATATAGGATAGTTTAAATTCTTCACCTTTGCAATTGTTGCATTGTTCCCTACTTCCTTCAATTGTTTGTATGTGGTATAATAAAATTGCAAAGTTAGATCCCCTTTTACTTTGCATTTGTTATAGTAATTTTGCCTTTCTTCAAACTGCCTGTTAATTGTTTTCACTAACATGTTTGTTGTGCAGGTGCGATAAGAATAGGTGGCAATGATATCAATAAATAGCATAGCCGTAATAACATAAGGAACCAATATTTCATGAGCTCAAACCATAGCCAATAACAAAATATCTCATCAACCATGTAATCCCTATTGCACATCACCAAAACATAAAAAATGAACAGATCTGATCTTCAATAGTTCAAGGGGGTCCCACCTACTAGTATTATTTAGATTTTATAATAATAGGCTTTAGCAACACTTTGCGGGCAAAACTTCGTTGACAATTTTAATCGTCATCAAACTCGCGACTCCACAAGAAAATTTGTTTCCAACATATTTAGAACTCGCAAATCATGGTTTCGTAGACCAAGAACAGTAATTTTAGAAGACGTAACCAGAATAATTATGCAACAGGGGGAAGTGAGCGGATTTAATGGAAAGATGACCAAGAATTTGGGAATAATTCATGAAAAGTGTTAAGTATGAGGGGTTTTTACCACTGTATGAATAATCATTCAACTAGAATATGCTCTTAACTTTCAAGGAGGAAAACTTATAGACTTGCTCTTAAGATCTCAATGGATCAAGAAATGGCAAGAAGAAGCGGGAAATAACCAATTCCTTATAAGACAACAGTGGAAATATGTAACAATTTCAAGGGACCTTCAAATGAGACATTATAACAATTGTGTAAGCTTGATTGTTATCGGCTAACAATGCTTTGCAGAAGTGTCACTGTGGCAGAATTGATCCAACATCCTATCTTGACCAAACACTAAAAGATGATAAGGACAAAAATCACAACAGAAGTAATAATGCAGAAATTAAAACAGCAGTAGTAAAAGACTCAATTGAAAATAGCAAGGAAAGAAAACTTAACTTAGAAGGAAGAAATCAAGGTACTGTAAGCATAGAAAAGAAGCACAAAAATTGAAAGTAGAGCTAGGCTACTAGTATACAAAAATCCAATCAGCATTAGGACTTTTCACATTGGTCCCTCACAATACTTCAAGCGAGGACTGTTAGTGTTGTAGTAAAATAATTGTCTCTTTAATTTCCTTAAAATGTATGAGTTAGTGTCCAAGACAAAAGTAATTTGGAAGGGACCCAACACTTGAAATTCTAATGTAATTATCATCCCTTTGACACACATGATTAAATCATCAAGATAAGCATGGAGACTGACCAATTCATTGAAAGTTGTGTGTATAGGCCTTTTCAGGGTGGTACTTGCATCAAATGAGTCAGAAGGCAGGCATTTGTAAGGCATGGTATCGCAATTAGTAATAAAAGTGATTTTGTGAACAATTTCTCCTTTTACTTTGATTCTCTTGTAACCAAATGAACTGTCAAGTAAGGGCCCTAACTGTGACTCTACAACATGTTGCAAAAACATTTCCATATTGAGAGGAGGGAAGGGATTTCTCATAATCGCTTGCCTGAAAGTTCGAAGACTAATACAGGTTCTAATATTATCAATGATCCTCGAGGTCGGTTCCCAATTTGAAACCCATTCAGGGTGGATTGAAAAAAACGTTCCAGCCCTTAAGAAATCTCTCAACTCCCTTCGAAAGGGTGCTTTCAGTGCAGAGTTAACAAGTTCTTGTTTTTTCCTAGCTAGTTTCATAATATGATGAACAAGACTAGGATCAAAACCACGAAGATCCTCATAGGACCAAGCAAAAACCTTTTGAGATTCACCAAGTAGCCCGGTGGACCCCATATCTTCTTTATCATAACATTGGACATTTATTTTAACATTCATTGAAGGTTCAGGTGTCCTAATGTTCAGGAGGATGGTTTCAACCACCTTCTTTCATAACTCCTCTTCTTCCTATTTTTCTTTATTGCCTACAACACTCAATGAAAATGAACTCTCAAGTGGAGTCAAGCCCTCAATGATCTTATTATTTTCTATGAATACAATATCCTTGGGCTTAAGAGGTTCATTTTGAAATATAGCACAAATGCTCTCATCGTTAGGGATGGCCTTCCAAGATCCTTCATTTTTAGGAATACACGGACGATGTAGAGATTGAAAAACACAATCAGGCCTATGAGGCAAAAGTGGTTGATTAGGAGAGGTTGCAAAGACAACTAACTGATCAACCATTTAATTCAACTCCTTATTAACATGAGTGATGTTGAAAGATAGAAGGTTCAAGACAAGTGCCCAAACAATCTCTGAGTATCGTTCCATCAACTTGTTGCTAGGAGAGCATATCTTACTTATCAGGTTCACAACAAGCTCAGAATTTCTGAAAACTAAAAGGTGACCACAACAGAGATTAAGAGCATTCTCAATGCCTAATAATAAAGCTTTGAATTCAGCGACATTGTTTGAACAAGCAAAATCTAACTTGTAAGATAGATTATGAATTTTCCCTGCAGGAGAAACCAACATAACGCCAGCCCCATTACCTTCACTAGAGCATGGACCATCAAAGTGCATATGCCATATATCATCATCTAAATCAATTTTTTCCAAAGGAATATTATCCTCTTTAGAAAATATGGAATACACTCCTAGGTCTTCTTCGATATAGTTTACGCTAGATTGCGGAACACTCTCTATGTAGGGTGAAATTATTCCCTCTCTAAGGACTATAATATTCTTACCATTCCGAGTAATGAATAAATGTGTCCCATCGAGCGAGAGGTATCCACCTATTAAAGCTTCTCAATCTCTCCCCAAGATAATTGAGTAGTTTCTTATAGGCATATCAATTACCTTAATGTTGAGGGTTGTCCTTATCTCAAGATGAGCGCATAAAACCAAGGTTACATCCTTAATCTCACCTATGGTTGTTTGTTGTAGACTATTATGGGAGAGCATGCTTCTGGCATTTTCATTTGTACAAGACAAACCTAGATCTTCCATAATAATATTTGACATCACACTTGGGCCTGAACCACCATCGATGAGGCAACAATGGGAAATCTTATCCATGATCTTTACAGAAATATAAAAAGGGGGATTTTTTACAGGGTATCTAAAGTTATGTACACCTACTTTATTTACAAAAGAATCCTCTTCGTCTACCTCTTTAGAAAGATTGTCTATAACGGAATATTTTCCTTCCATGAATTGTTTCAGATGCATCTGTTGTTTAGGGACGACAACCATGTCTAGGAGGGTTGCATATGCTTTGATGTTGGCCAACTGATTCAAGATATTGTATTTGGAAGACGGGGGGTGAGTGATTCCTTGACTCTTAGGAATTTTAGGAACCTAGGGAGTAGCAGCGGGTGAGGATGAGCTTGGAGTAGAAGAACTGTGGGGAGAGTAAAATCTTCCCTTGGGAGTGTAGGCTTTGTTCCTAGTGTTGATAACCATAACATATGCGGGCTCTACAAAATCTAGGACATCAATAGTAGCTTATGGTATTTTACCAAAGATCTTATCTCTGGCACTCTTATTTACCTCACATGTGGTTTCTTCGTGGTGTTCCTCACAAAAGTTACACCAACTCCGAGGCAGGATAACTTTAGGCTGAAAATTGTTCTCAACCGGATTTCTAAAGGGGGGTGTAGAAGAGGATGAAGCTCCAGGGGTGAGATGGGAGACAGTACCCTTCCACTCAAATGCTATCATACGATTGTTCATATCTTGTACTAGTTGTAAGAGAGCAAACATGTCTATCTGTCTAACCGATTCCCCCTAGGGAAGACCAGTTCTTTCAAGTTGTTCTTCATACTCTGAAAAGGTATGTATAGAGGAACTGAGATTATCAATGGATTTTCCCTCAAGCCTATGATGGTAGGGAGAAGGCAATGCATTGTATTAATGCATGAAAGAGGATTGGTTCTAAGGGTAGATAAGTTTGGGAATTTGATTGTACAACTTGGTGAAACGTAAGTTGAAAGACTTGATGGTCTCACCATATTTATAAGTGATGTTATTGTATTCCCTTAACTTCTTGGTAGGGCTTTTGGATTACCCATAAGTGGATCGGAACCAATATATTAACTCCTCATAAGTAAACATAATCTTAGGAGGAAGGTCAAAGAAGTCGGTCGCAGCCTTTCCTTCCAAGGAATTGACGAACAAGCGCATGTAGGTGTCATTGTCGTTGGCCCCTATGTTATGACAAGCATTAGAAAATGCCACTAGGTGTTCATTGGTACAGACAGTGTTATTCCCCAAAAACTTAGGCAAGTGCTCTTTAAACTTTGGAAGTGGACGAGTACCAGGTGCTAGGTTCAGAGGAGAGGACACATGCCACGGTGTGGTTATGGCGTCTTCTTCGAACTAAAAAAATCCATACTTTTTTATGACTTTGGTGGGGTTTGTGGTAGATTGGACGGAAATATGGTGGCTATATAAGCTACCAATCACTGATGACGATGAAGATTGAGAAGATGAAGCACTTCCAGTGCCACCAGAGCCTCCATTGGATGCCATCATGTGGGTGATAGGTGAGGGAAAGAAAGACGAGTTGGATGAATCAGATAAAGTTCTCCTTAGAGTTCTTTGTCGGACAGATAGCACAATGTTTCTTCTTCTTATTTCAGCAATAGGATTGATTTCAGGTGACAAGCCTCTTCTTCTTATAGAAGCATGAGAACCTAAGGACATGAAAGAAAGGCCAAAACCGAAGAAACAAAAGGTTATTGTTGATTTCTAGGATGTCTACGTCTAGCTTCCAATTGTTCTTGAACAGTAATATCTCGTTCAATTAGTGCCCAAGAATGGTTGAGTTCAACACGGGTATTGGCAGTCTCTAGAATGGTGTTAAACAGGTTCAAAGCAATGTTGGTCTGGTCTTGGAGACCGTGCTCAAGATTGGGTTGCCTCGCAACATGAATAGTCATTAATAGCAAAACAGTCAAAGAATCAATATCAAAAAAAGATGTATCGATGAAAATCGAGAATAAAATTTAATCAGAGAGATATCGAAGATCTCCCTAGTATGGTCGCCAAATAAATGTTGAGGAAAAGATATGAAATGATCTTACTCAAGAATTTTCAGATTCTGCTTGGCTAAAGAAAAATAGATGGGAATATCACCCTATGTTTATAGCCAACAAAAATAACATCCTAACTCACAAGTATTAATTACAAGTGCTTAGGCTAGTCTTTTATCAACAAAAAACTTGCTGGAAATTCACTTTTGTAATTTTTTGAACATATTAGTTGTTGAAATAAATGTAAAGATAGAAGAAAAGTCACCAAGATGATAAAAGATAGATGAGACATAAAGCAATCCTTTATTTCATTCAAATTCACCAAAGAGACATTTTCTTTACAAAATCTCATGCAGAAATTTTGGACCAAAGTCAAACTTAGACATCCCCAATGGAACATACAAAAGGACCTCTGACAGAAAACCAAAACTGAACTCTAAAAGTTGGATTAGCTTGCCACATATTGTTGCCCACTCGACTCTGCACAATAGCCTTTGTCAGTCATGAAAATTAATTCACAAACAAACAAGTCTGCACAGACTATCAAAGATAGATCAACACCTCTGAAAAACAAGTGTCTGAATGATGTGATTCAGCCTTGTGATTCAGGAAACCACTTGTGGTCTCTCCTTTCAGCTGACAAAGGGGGGAATTGATGATGGAATTGGTTGTCAGACAGAAAGTTTCGACAACAACAAACATCAAGTATGCTAGATGGGCATGAAATTTTCCAAATGGGCAACTGCGGTTTGTAGATGAAAAACTTTGGCAGAATTATGGTTCAATAAGTTTAAGTTGAATCATACATAATTTGGATGTTAATTTTTATTTTGAGAGAAATGATGTGGATGTTTGGTTCACATAGATGGTCATTTGACCTAGCATAGGACAAGAGGTTCATTCTGCATTGCATCTTGGCATTTGATTGAGTTGTCAGGCATTTTCAGGGATGTGTCAGACTAAAAGAAGTTTTGTGGTCAGGCCTGTAGCTATCCAAAATCCACAAGAAATGCCCAGTGTCAACCATCAACTTTGTAGAAGCCAAGATTTCATCATTACAATGAAAATATCTTTAAGAATTATGTGCGGCCTTGCACCAGTGTGCACCAGTACCAGATTCAGATCGCTTCCACTTTACATTCATCAATAGATGTTCACTCGAGGGAAAATCGCCTTGTATGCAATTTCATGCCAGGAAGGAGATCTTGGTTAAAAATGCATTGAATGGGTTGAGATCCATTGAAAAATCCATATAGGAATGTGAAGATGAATCCGTTCGTAGTGCAATTAAGAAGATATGATGCCATGAGTCATGATCTCAGATCGTGTTCCAATCTCAATTCATATTATTTTGAGAAAAGGAAATTATTATGATTGTAGTGCAGTCACCAGATCTAATATGGCTTCGCTCGCACAACAGTGGTTTTTTTTTTCTATTTCATTGAGGAAGTAAAGTTTTATAGAAGTTCTCAACAACTTCGGAATCATTTGAGCATTGTGGAGAAATGGATCTACCTGATTTCTTGGGAAATCTAACAAATCTGTAATGCATTGAAATGTGAAACTAGCAGAGATTAAAGCAGCTTCTGAATACCTTCAAGAATTTAACAGGATTTAAATATCTATATTTAAGTGGTTGCAAAACTATTTTGAGTGAAACATCAGCGCACTTGAGGATACACAATCGAATCACATCAATGAAGGAAGCATTAAGGACGACTCTTTAAATCCTCTAAATCTACAACTCATTAAATCCAAGAAGTTATGGCAAAGTCAAACCATAGGTAAAAGTGTTCACTCATGACGTATGGCTAGTAGTGAGCTTTTTCAAAATTTATTTTGAAATATCACTTTTCATTACTTTATCTTCTTTGGAGGTTTAAGAAAAATGTTGAGTTTTTTGTTTTTAAGAATTAATCATGGTGAATGATTAAATAAGTGAGTGAAGGATCACAATAGAGAAGTGCATGTGAGTAACTTTATGAGATAAAGTTACTTTTGGAGGTATAAGGAGGATCCTCAATATTTTGGAGATTCTGTATTTATATCCAAAATAAATTTGTAAAAGAGGATGAAAGTTTAATGTTCTTATTGCGAAAGAGGGTCTTTCCTCATTAAAAAGGAGAAAAAAAGTCTAATTGAAGGTTTGGCAATGAGATGTGATGATAAAGGCATACAACAACTTGGACTATGGTTGATCACATTGTAAGCGATGGGAAGTCTTATGAAATGACTATGGTAAATGTTTGAGTGTGTTTAGCTTGGTATAGGTGTTTTCCAGAAGAAGGCTTGTAATTCATACACCATTGTGATCTCAAGAAAGTTTCAAAATGTATTTGAGCACGGTTATTGTAAGAGCGATACTCATAATAAAATTGAAGTCTTTTTCTCTGTGTCCTAGATCCGCCCGAAATTGAATAAGGGGATCTTAGGTACACTTTGTGTTGTGTGTGATGGTAAGATTTTCATGGAATCTTTATGTCATTATGTTTAGTGTTGACATAATCATACTTGCAATTCATCATTTAACACAACATGAATTCCAAGCTCAAATTCATGTCATTCAAGCATATTTGAAGAACATTCTCAAGCATTCAAGTCGTCAACCACATCAATAATGGACAAATCAAAGATTTCAAACTCAACACATCATGGAGCATTTTAAGTTAAATTGTAACTTGCAAACAATGCTTGTTGTAAGATTACTTAATCAGAATTTATTGTAACTTTCAAATTGTCCTTTTGTAAGTTTACGTGTCTTTTTGAAATCAATTTGAGTTGAATTGAATTTGTCATAAGGTGCATTTTTGGTTGAGCACAACACCCTAGAGTCATTTTGAGTCGTAATTGACAAGGATGAGTACTTGAAACTCAAATCATTGTAATACTTTGGAATGCATTTTCGGTGGTAATCGACATCCTCAACTTCCTGGAAGCAAGTTCAAGCAAGGCAAGTTCAAGTGAGCATGAATAGCAAGCGAGCGTGAAGTTCAAGTGAGCGATTCAAGTGAGCGAGTTGCAGATAAGCCTTCTTCTGTCGAGTCAAAATTGTAATAAGGATCTACCTACACAAGGAGACCTCTTTTAGTGTTTTGAAAATGGCTCGAAGTCTCGAATTATTAGAGTTACTGAACACTCTAATAAACACCACTGAAGACAACACAGTGACATTGAACAAAGAAACTCTTCAATCAGTGCTAATTTGTTTGCAAGTGACGCAAGCTAAAGTTAGACTTCTTCAAACTCTATCCCAACTATTGAATGATGAGTTGATAGATCTCAAAAATCAACAGCCAATGAAGTGTTCTGAACTAGTTTATGTTCAACACAATCCTCTCTATGATGATGATGGTGATGTTTTTAATCAACAGTCAATGAAGGAGCAACTCAATAAGACAACTTCAGATGCAGACAAAGACGATGTTATTCTTGAACCTACTTTTCAAGAGTTTTCTTTTGAGTTTAATGAAGAAAACTTTTCAATGATGCATCAACATGAAGTAAATCCGCTACCATGGATTTCAAAGCAACAGGTTCATAATACTCTTTCCAAGCCCATCATCAGACCTTGGGAAGAAATCATCTACAACAAGAATAGAATAGGAATTGGATATGACAAGGAAGTTACCTTTCATATTCTTGATTATTCAAGATCAATCAAGTTCCAAAGTGTTGGATTCCTTCAAGAAGATTCACTTTCACATGTTCCAGTTCAACATCAGAATGATAAGTGTCAACATTGTAATCGAGTTGGTCATAAGGAGAATCAATGTTTTGATCTCCATCCTTGCCAGCATTGTGGCAAGCATAACCATTCTTCAAACAGATGTTCAACACTGAAGAAACCTGCAAGATTGAAAATTCACTATGAGTGGATTGATCCTTGGCAGTGGTCATCAACAACCAAGCAATTATATAAGTCTTACCAAAGAATTAAATCTCAAGTAAATACCAATATTGTAGCACATAACATTTTTGTACCTCACATAAGTGGTCCCCTTATGGCGGAGCTTTCGAGCATGACCCTCACGGGATGAGATAACATGTGGTTTTTTCTGCATGCCCACTTTGTGTTGTACTCAAATGAAACAAGTATGGTACTCTCTTAAGCCTAGAAGGGGGGAGTACAATGATGTAACTCTCATGCACCTTAAGGGGGGGAGTTCAAAATTCCAGTGATGATGGTTCATGAAACCACTTGTGGTCTCTCCTTTCAGCTGACAAAGGGGGGAATTGATGATGGAATTGGTTGTCAGACAGAAAGTTTTGACAACAACAAACATCAAGTATGCCAGATGAGCATGAAATTTGCCAAATGGGCAACTGCGGTTTGTAGATGACAGACTTTGGCAGAATTATGGTTCAATAAGTTTAAGTTGAATCATACATAATTTGGATGTTAATTTTGATTTTGAGAGCAATGATGTGGACGTTTGGTTCACATAGATGGTCATTTGACCTAGCAGAGGACAAGAGGATCCTTCTGCATTGCAGCTTGGCATTTGATTGACTTGTCAGGCATTTTCAGGGATGTGTCAGACTAGAAGTTGATTCACTTCTCTTGGTTTGCTCTCATCAAATTGGAGTTTACATTAAGTGAACAAATTGCATGCATCCTGGCTCACATGATTACATAGTGAGATTTCCCAGAGATGACAGACTTTGGCAGGATTATGGTTCAGTGACTTGCTATTGAATCATATACAGTATACATTGGGATGTTGTTGGACACCTAAAAGTGTCAAGATTGGTTAGTGGTCATCCCAAACCACAGATTCAGAGAGCACTTCAGTGATACACTCATAGTAGAGTGGTGATACTACATGTTCACCAATTAGCAGAAGGCATCAAATTCTTCTAGCTAAAATACTTGGAAAAATTATCAAATTGTCAAGTAATCAAGGAATGTTCAGATATTGCAGTTGTTCACTTCCATATCTTAGCTCTCTTCCAGTTCATTTCAGATGAACCATTCAACATCCAGATTGGCGGTTTTTTCAGGCAGTTCTTCATTGAGGCTCAACTCAGGAGTTTCAGTATGAAGACTTGGAATTGATACCATTTTATGCTTAATTGTTGGTATTATTGATCGGACTTGTGATTGAGGGGGGGATTGTTAGCCTATGGCTTACCTTTACCAATCACTAAGTCTAAATTGTCACCTATATTTGTATTATTCATTTAGGATATTAGTAATATATCCTCAAGTGATGACTAACGATTTAGTTAATATTGCCTAGCCTAGTCATCATACATGATTTTCGGATCTAGGGAAAATCTCTCTATGAGGTGGCATCACCTATTGTACTATAAATATGTAACATTGGAGTGAATACAATTAAGTGTTGGCTAATATGTCTTTTCTGCCATTTTGTTGTTCTTGTCTATATTTTATCATAAGACCATGCTATCATAAAAGAGAATTAGGCTTGTGATGAATAATGAATGAATGAAAACTAAATTATATCAACATAAACTCAAAGAGCAAACCTTGGCATGCTTTTGCTTCTATCCTCCTCTTGTTCCTCCCTTTATTTTTTCTTTTAAACACATTAGAATTGATTGAAGTAGTTGAACCAACTCATTAGTTAAGCTAATTAAAAGACTCAACTAACTTTAGTTAGGGGGAAAAGTAATAATTATAATAAGGGTCATAAATAAATAACAACTAGTAGGTGGGACCCCCTGTGACTCCCTTTAGTTCATAACAATTATAAAAATCATAACATAACCATTAGTTAAGTAAAACACACCTCCTTGTGTCTCCCATCAACATATTCACTTTTGGTAAATTTAGCTCATGAAATTTGAAATTATTTCCAAAAATATTACACATATATCCAAAATAAAACATGTCCAAAATTTCCTAAGTCAATAGTCATCAACAATGGATAAAAATAGAACTCAAAATCCATATTTCCCAGTTTGCGATGCAACCCTTCCTTGATTACTGTTGTCCCCTCTTGATTTTACTAAATTTTCCTTTGGATGTGCAGAGCCTTTAGGCCTAATCTCATTAATCACGTGGGAACAATCTTCCCTCAAATGCATTCGGGAAGACATGGATTTGTTAGAGCCATTGGAGGGTGAGGAAGAGGCAGCAGTGGATTCTCCTTTATCAAGGGCATGGTGGGCCTCAGTTTTCAATCTCTTTCTAGCATGGGAGGATTTCACTGGCGAGTGGTCAGTGGCAGCTTGGACAATGGGGTTAATAGGTGGAGAAGTAGGCAAGGACAAGTTGGGCCAGCCACGATGTTGGGAGACTGTCGGGTGGACAATCTCCTGCCATCCATCATTTCCATGGACCTTGGGTCGCAATGAGACATGAGGAGGTACAGGGATACCGAGGGCTTGCGGGGCTTGGAAAGGAGGCCTTTTAGGCCTAGGTTGGACTATTCCCTGCCCAATCCAATTGAAAAATCCGGCATGAAACAATTGGCCAAGATCTTGTGAATCAGCATCAAAATGTATGGAGAACCTGGTCCTTCTTGGGCCTCGATTCCAATTACCTCTAACTCTGTTTCCTCAGCCATGGCTGCCTCGATTGAAAAAACTCATCCTGCATGCGTGATTGATTAGCAAATAGTCTTTTAAATAACCATACATGACAACTCTTAAAAATATGAAATAGATTTGTCTCGGCGATGTATCAGACTCATGCAATCCAATCCATACAAATTGTTTTATCCTTTATCAATGAGCAGGGGGTAAAAAGGGTTCTGGGATATGTGAGGGGTTTGTATTGAGAGAAAACATGATACCATGAGGGGGAAAAGAACATGGTTATTGTTCAATGACAACAAAAATCAATTGTAAGAAACCCAATAAAACATCATTGTAATCCACGCAAGAAACTGCCACTTTCAACTATTTTAACACCGAAATTCTCTTGACTGTAATCAATCTCATAACAGAGAGTGAAAAAATGAATATAGGAAGGTGACGAGGTTTGTAATTGTTAAAATATTGTGTAACTGCAAAGAATATCCTTATCCCCTTTTGTGGATAAAGTAAAAGATAAAATATATTTATTATTGATTAGATCAATCCCCTTTTATGGATTGATCATGTCGGGCATTGTAATTAACCAAATCCCCTTTTGTGGATTGGTCAAACCCTATATGTAATATGCAAAGTAAGAAGTCGGCCCCCAGGCAAATTAAAGTGGTTCTAACCACCCAGATTGAGAAGTCAGACCTGCCAGTGAAAAGACACCTCAGTTCAGCACCTGCCAGATTGTATAAATAAGAGAGGCCAGCGCCTCATTTGTACATACACTCACTTGTTCATCAGTGCGCAAGTATTGAAGGAAGCTGCAGTTACTAGTTGTCAGAAGAAGGAAGAGAGAGAGAAGCGCATCCTTGGGAGAGGAATTTATGTGTTGTTTGGTTCATTGTCTTGGCATTGTATTGGCTATCTATATTAAGGAAGTTTTGTTGGGTTTTCTTCCCCATGAGGGTGTCCCAGGATAAATGTTCTATATCTTGTGATTGTGTTTCTCTCAGTGATCCTGTCTATGCTATTGTTATCTAGTAAATTGAAAGGTAACCTAATAATAGCTTAAAATTTAACATGGTATCAGAGCTAAGCTGAAGAGAGCATCTTTCACAGGAAAAAATAAAAACGCCATTGTTGTCATACAAGAAAATTAGGGCTTTTTATTGAAGAAGAATTCCAACCCCAAAACCATCTAGAAAAGTGTGCCCTACCTCAAGGAACACTTTGGCATCTTCAACGCACATTTTCAGTGGCTAGATCTCTCGGAAAATGAAACCCTAGTTTTCACAAAGTACCAGAAGTACCAGAAAACCAAAGTACTAGAAGTACCGGGAGTACCAAAAAACCAGAAGCACGAGTCCAGAAATCCGTTGATCAAGTTTGAAGGGGTAAATTTTGGATTTTCATAAATCTAACTGTACCAGCATACTCGCCTCAGTCTAGCGCATCTTCTGGTGATTTCAGTTTTCAAATCCAAGAAATTTGATTTTTCTATTATTTCTATAGCCTGGAGGGCTAGGGTTTCTACTGCAAGAAAGAATGGCTACCAACATGAGGGTAGAAGATGAGCTGGAAGGATCTAGAAACTTCAGATCTTGGAAGCATAGGTTGTAGATTATTCTAGACGTGAATGATCTTTAGAACATGTTACAGTGGGTGTACCAGAACCAGATGAAGAAGAGCAAAAGACCAAGCATAAGAAGAATGAAAATAAAGCAAAAAGAATCATGTTAGATTCACTAAAGGATCACTTGATCCCTCATATTTTTGAACTACAGACAGCAAGGAAAATGTATGAAGCACTCATCAGGTTATATGAAAGCAAAGACATTAGCCAAAATCTTTCCTTAAGAAATCAACTTCGTAATATGAAGATGGAAAACTCAGAATCTGTCACATCCTATCTTATGAGAGTTTCTCAGATCAGAGATCAACTTGCAACTATTGGAGATGTCATTAGTGACAAAGAGCTTGTAACCACAACCCTAAATGGGTTTCCAACATTTTGGATTCCTTTTGTACAAGGAGTGTGTGCAAGAAGCAAGTTACCCAAGTTTGATAAGTTATGGGCAGATTGCACACACGAAGAATCTAGACTTGCAGACCAACATAAGAGACTAATTGTTGATGAAGGGGAAGCTCTTACAGCTCAAAAGAAAAAAAGAAGTTCCCTCATGAAGAACAATAAAGAAGCTAACTCCGTAAGAGTTCCAGATAAGAAGAAATATGTTTCAAAGATCAGATGCTACAACTGTCAAAAGTTGGGACACTTTTCCTATGACTGTCCTCAAGGAAAAGGGAAAAGAAAGTATAAAGCACATGTGGCAGAGGAAGAGGAATCTCCTCCCTCAAATAAAGATTTAGCAGAAATTGAGGGTCATGTACTTCAAGTTGAAGATAGTTGATCTAAAGAAAGATAGAAAATGGTAGAGTCCATAGAGCCTCCCCACACAAAAAAAAAAAAGATAAGTATTCATGTTTATTTTTAGTATCTAGTTTACCTTATCATTACAAGTTAGATTTTTTTGTGAGAATGTTAATTAAACTCGTTTTATTTCAGTGTCTATGCAGACTTATCAAAGAAAAGGATAAAGAAAGAGATAAAATATTTATTTCAGGTATGATCACTCATGAGAGTGACAAAGAAAGCATATTGTAAGTAAGTTTACAAGTCTCGGAAGAAAGAACTTATGTCGTGACTTGCAGAAGTTAGACAACATGAGAAGGATGTATGATATGGTGACAGTCAGTAAAGAACAAACAATATCCAGTATTTATATAGGAGAAGGAGGATCCTAAAGATGCAGAACAAAAATGTTCAAGATGAAGAAAAGATGGATACTCAGATATAGTTGATGAGATGCGGGTAACTACAAGTTGCTCCAGTACCGTTCTTATAGATGCAAAGGGAGCAGGTTGATCTAGTATGAAGTCAAAAAGAAAGAAATGTTCAAACTCAAGAAGGCACCCAGGATATTACAAAAGAGAACTTCAAGGATGATGATTAGAAGCTATTAGGTTGGTGCAAGAGGGAGCCATGTCTCCGAGTTCGAAATGGAGGATCGTGACTTGATGCAGTTAGGAAAACAGATGGATGGTGCCCAAATATTTTGATCAAGATGAAAGTTATCCAGTAGATAGATGGTGCCCAGCAGATGGGTAGCATGGTATTATACCATGGAAAGATTTTGCACCACATGAGATTTTTTCAGATCCCATAGCTAGACCTTCATAGATAAGGAGAAAGAGTAGAGACCTTCGTAGAGAAGGAATAAGCAATCCCACAGGTATACCTTCATAAAGAAGGAAAAGAGAAGAGACCTTCATAGAGAAGGGGAATGAGAAATTTGCCAAGGTTGGCCTCTATCCAAGTGTTGATTTTTGGATACTCTAGGGACATGCTAGAATACCCTCGTAGAGAGGAATGTGGATGTTTCTCCAAGGGGCAGTGGGCAGATACTCTCCTCTGGCCAAGGATTGAGTATCCTAGAACACAAACCTTGACCATGTGGAATGGTTAGTTGGCTCTTGAGGTTCATGTCATGATCCTGTAAGGATCATGGAAAGGGAGTCCAGTCTTGCCCAGGCTAGCATCTTAGCTTCTCTAGTTCATGTGGGATGACTAGGAGTGAAGCTATGGTAGTAGTACTCCCCAGTGGATGGGTGAGATAGATGACTACAAGAGAAGGGAGAACATAAAAGGAATGGAAAAAACTCATAGAATATCTTCTGTGTGAAGATAAGACATATTCTATGTGAAGATAAGATATATTTTGTGTGAATATAAGAAAGAAGTATCTTCTGCGTGAATACGAAAGAAAGAAAGAGTATCTTCTACATGAAGATAAAGAGAACAAAACTTTCGATGATTTATAGATATGCCATTCAGTGATCATGATGCCAGATGACCAAGTGGATTATATTGATGCCTCCTGTTATCCAGTTGATGATGTTACCTAGTTTATGATGTAACCCAGTTGATGATGTTATCCAGTGGATGCTGCTATCTAGTTGATGTAGACATTCGGTGACCTATCAAAAGATAAAGAATATCTTTCTTGTTAAGAGGGAGTGTTAAAATATTGTGTAACTGCAAAGAATATTCTTATCCCCTTTTGTGGATAAAGTAAAAGATAAAATATATTTATTATTGATTAGATCAATCCCATTTTATGGATTTATCATGTCGGGCATTGTAATTGACAAAATCCCTTTTTGCGGATTGGTCAAACCCTAATTGTAATATGCAAAGTAAGAAGTCGTCCCCCTGGAAAATTAAAGTGGTTCTAACCACCTAGATTGAGAAGGCAACCCTGCCAGTGAAAAGACACCTCAGTTCAGCACCTGCCAGATTGTATAAATAAGAGAGGCCAGCACCTCATTTGTACACACACTCACTTGTTCATCAGTGCGCAAGTATTGAAGGAAGTTGCAGTTACCAGTTGCCGGAAGAAGGAAGAGAGAGAGAGGTGCATCCTTGGGAGAGGAATTTATGTGTTGTTTAGTTCATTGTCTTGGCATTGTATTGGCTATCTATATTAAGGAAGTTTTGTTGAGTTTTCTTCCCCACGAGGGTTTCCCAGGAAAAATGTTGTGTATCTTGTGATTGTGTTTCTCTCAGTGATCCTATTTATGTCATTGTTATCTAGTAAATTGAAAGGTAACCTAATAATAGCTTAAACTTTAACAATAATTAGCGGAAAATGACATAATGGAAGGGAAGAAGAACGATTATTGTTCATGAAATTAATTAAGTGATCCATAAAACATTCTGCAAAAAATAGATGCACCAACCAACAATCATTGTGACCAAATAATAATTGTTGTGTATTTAACTAGTTCACTGTTCATAATCAAAAATATCCAATACAATGATATCACAAGACAGTATGCATTATGTAAAGGGATTTGGTTCCTTTCATTTATATACTTTGCATCTTATAACAGTAACCATTTCACTCTGTTAACCATCAAAATCAACCACTTCCCATGCATTTATTCAATCTAGAACTACACTCAAAAGTCATGTTTTCAAATTAACAATGAAGTCACTATCACTGCAATCGGGCCTATCATTTAAATGCAATGATATTTGTTAAACATATATATGCAGTAAACCAAATAATCCGGATTAAATTGCAAAATCCAAATTGACATTTAAACATACAGCCAACAACCATCATTCCAACACAAGCTATGCGCAAAATAATTCAATCATGTGAGTGTAACTCTGTCACTATGCAAACCCAATTCAATGTGACTTTAAAAAGTTGGGCCATCCATTCAACACGACGGGACCATCCATTCAACACGATGGGGTATCAACAACATGCATGTCTCAACAAATGATCAAGTTGCAACAAAACATGCTCAAAACTCTATGGGTATACCTGAGTGTGAGAACCCAAGCTATCCATATCATACACAGTGCATAGTCACCAAAACACTATGATGCAATATCTCCATTTAACAAAATCAAACACACAGTCACAGTAATAACTCAATCCATCGTGTCGAGTCATCATTAACATAGTATTACTTTGATTTAGTCCAATTGTAATCAACTATGTTGTGTGAACTCGGGCTTATACAATCGAACAATCATAAGCATGCAATGGATGTCGTTCATACAGTCTTCTTGGTGGCAATAACCAATCAGCCCCAAAAGATACTAACAGTTATCATGATAGATACACCACACACACAACGCGATATGTGTGAGCAACATCAAGCATTTGTAACCAATGCCATCTAATCATCCAAAAAATCCTTAGCACCAAAATACTGGTGACTGTGTATCAACCAACCAACTCACCACTGTCGTGAAAATCAATCAACCTTAACAAGTTTTGGTAACCACACATACCCACGCATCAATTTGGATCGGGGCAGCGGCCTTCTCAATTAACAATACTGAGTTATTAAACATAAGGGGAGCGATTGTGTAATTTGAGTTGTGCAAATAACAAGCAGGGTTTACCATTGTTATACAGAGGCAGTAACTAAATGCCAAACCAACACAACTGTCATGTGGCCAATTGGACGAGTCTGTACTCAAATTAATCGACGATACATTCAATCCACCATTGCCCATAGTAAACTTGACAGGCCCAACAGTCTTCCCTACACAACTTTAGATTGGAGGCTAAGGGTTTCTTCTGTAGCCAACACAGGGAGAACAAAGCCAACTCCTTGGAGTGGTGAAAACTCTGAGGCCAACGGTGCATATACAGAGAGAACCACGATTCATTCATGGACATGTAACAAATCCATGGCAGGGGGCCATAACAGCAGGTGAGGCTCTCATTTGGCCTGGCAATGTTATTTAACGCATGTAGGGTATAACCCTCGTTCTCTTCAATCAAACAACCACAGCATTGGGGTGAAGACAGGGTCGAGTAAGAACATGAACCTCATTTCGTGACCACTAGTGGTGCAATCAACCAATGCCCAAGTGAACAAAACACAGTGACGCAGAAAACCTCCAACCACTAAACCCATGAGAGCCAGAGACTTGGCATAGCTGGGAACACGTGAGGACAGCCAGCCGACCCAAAACCAACAAAACCCTCCCTTTAAAACCAGTGAGGATAATAGAGAGCTAGCACCCAGGGTGACCAATAAATTCTATGGACAATGTTATTGTAGAAAAACCATCAATGCTTCATTCCAAGAACACTTTTTTACACAGTTGCAATACTTAGGAAAACACAAACCAATACACCTGAGCCAGTAATCATTTCATAACCAGAGCAGAGTCACGAATGGCCAAAAAAAGACATACCTGTAATTGAATTCCTTAAAACGAGAGTTGGTCGAGTGGTTCCTCTCTACTAAGAAATCGGAGCATAACCACAACAACAAGATCGATCAATAGCCCGACTAGGGTGGAGGCTAACGGGAGGAGTAAAGGTGACGTGCAGTAAATGCACGTCGCCTCCACCCACATTTCATTAATTCAACAATACATGCCAACCAATTCTTCATTAACACCATTAATTAAACCATGTATTGAAACCATCACCACATTAAAAGCCAATAGCGTGACCACCATATTCCATTTCACATCATATAACTCAAACAAAATCGCATAACCATTAACGTCCATTATCTTGTCAAATGAGCCACCAACATCCCATTTATCCAAAGATACCATATGTATATCGACCACATAACTCAATTAAATCACATGGCCATTAAATTGCTAGCTATGATTTACCACAACCATTAAGTCTTTCATGCATATAGTATAGTATATAGGATAGTTTAAATTCTTCACCTTTGCAACTGTTGCATTGTTCCCTACTTCCTTCAATTGTTTGTATGTGGTATAATAAAATTGCAGAATTAGATCCCCTTTTACTT
>ML841397.1:20584-35232 GCA_009831015.1 Picea engelmannii | reverse complement strand
TATTCTTGAAATTATTTACAAGATTTAATTTATGTGTTAAAATGCAAATGGATCAATTTTGCAACACAAATTTAATAGAATTTACTCATTCAAGATGCATATAAATAGCAGCAATAATCAGTGAACATAAAACACATAACACATCAAATGATAAAGGAGTTCACCCCTCTCTTGGGCTACATCTCCTGGTCCAGCTTCCAATGGATCTTTTGTATTATTTGCTCAAAGTTATAAAAAAAATGTGCTTTACAATTCTCAAAATGCCAAATAGATGGATCCAATGGCGCCAGAACATCCAAAAACCCCTAGATGGTATTTTTCGGCACCTCGTTTGACCAAAAATTGAAGAAGATAGGCTTCCTGGAAGTTCCCCTTCAAACTTGTTGTCATTTGGATCGACAAATTGCACTCTTGTTTCTTCAACCTAGCCCCCATGCGCTTTTATGCGTTAAAAATCAGCACCAGACGCAACCACACAAACGGTGTGAACTGTAGGATGGTTATGGGCGCACCTAGCCCCTAACCGCCAAGGCTGAGGTCATGTGGCCCATGTGACCACACGCAAACGCAAACAGGGCTTCGTCCCAAAGGCGAATAGAAAAGGGACAAGTGGCGGGCATTGGTTATATCTGTTTAAACCAAATACAAAACCAAATCACATGCGCCAATAGTGTGACCATGGGTCATATGATATGGTATACACAACCGGGGACTGGGGCTAAGCCCCAGCCCGGACCCCCGCGCCAACTATTAAACAACTCGAATTGAAATATATTCAAAACCATATATTTAACAAGCAATACAATGTGGTATGTTGGCAGCACGGACTTTGCAAAGGTTTGGACCAGTGGGGAGGTCTGGGGTTCGATCCCCATGGACTCCATAAATTTTAAACCAACAACCAATAACAAGGTGCCACGTGGTAGCCCACGATTGGGCCACATGGCACCAAACCATTGGATAGAAAATGCCATGTCTCAGCAGACTATTCGTCCACCTAACTGCCAACTTTCTGCCACTCAGCTCTGCCACCTATCGTACGATCTTGCCACGCGTCATATGGACTACCACGTCAGCATCCGTACGGACTATACAGTCAAGATCCCTTTTTTTTGCATGTTTGTCATTTTGAACAGAACGTGATATATCTCGCTCCCGACGTCCGTTTGAACCCAAATGAGTTGTGTTGGGTTCGTAACGATGAGGCCTACGCTCCCATTCGATTTGAAGCGATTCTAAGCACTTTGAATTTTTGAGCAAAATTTGATCCCATGGATCAATCAAAATTCATATTCCACATTTCTTCATCCTCATTGTGTTGTTGATATGAAATTTTCCCTGCTTGATGATCTGCCTCATCTTTCATAGGGCATTCAATAGTATTTGGATCTTCTTCTTCAAAGCATAGGTCATTGTAAAAAATTGAAGAACCGACCTCAGTGTCTACAAAATAAATAGGATGATTTTTTGGTTTGCTCTTGTTGCTCACCATGTACTTCAGTAGTACTTCCCTATACAGTCTCCTCTCTTGGCCAAAAACTGGTATAGTTGCATAGGACATGTCCATCTATAGAGTGCCCTTCAACTTTGCAGCCCATGACCTTGACAATAGCATGGCAAATTTTGGAGGGATATCAACAACAACTACATCCATGACCATATTATTTTATGGGATTTGAGATAGGGACACAACCAAGTCTTTGATCAAACACAAACACTTTACCTTCCTTGAATCAAAAGAGAACAAATCTTTGTAAGGTCTAGTGATGTCCAAAAATAGTTCTTCCATGATTACCTTTGACATTAGATTATGAGATGCTCCTAAATATAGCATCGTATTGTGTAAGGTCATATAATGAATTTTAAGGCTGGCATAGAAAGGAGGTACATCAAGATCATCACCATTTTCTTCCACCCGAGGACCAAATAAGATTGCAGGGTGATCATCTTGCATATTCAAAGTATCAGATGCTTCTTCCATTTTCAACATTTTGATGATTTGGCTGCTATATTCACCATTTCTTATCAACTCATTAAAAGGATCATAAATTTTGATTTTTTCCATTTCATTTTCAAAATTAAAAGGAGATTGTGGTTTTTCTACCTCTTTGATGATTGCATCCCTTTTTGTCACTGGTACCTTCTTTGGGGGCTCTTATTTTTTTTTTCCTTTCTCCAATGCATCCGTTGCAGAACCGTCTTTCTTAGAGTGACTTGAAGAAGGTACATTAACTTGAGGCTCCCTTGTAGGATTCCCCTTGGGAGGGTTTGCAAACAACTTTTTATTTCTGAGATTGTATTTCTCTTGCATAGGGTTTGTAGACTTCCTTTACTTCTGTTTCCTAGCCCTTGTCCCTCATAAACCATCTTCCTTAGGATATTAGAACCAATTCCTCTAGTATGATTTTTGAAGTCACCAATTTTCTCTATAAAAATTTCTATGGAAGGTGAGTTTACCATCGTGGTCTCATTCATGGTACTATCTTGGGAAGTGGCCATGGAAAGTGGCCTTGATTCCTTGGTCTCTTGTATATTTTCTTGGAAATTCTCCAAGGCCTCCTTCTTCTCTGCCAACTCTTTTTATAGTTGTTTTGTCATCTATGTGAGATTATCATCTTACCAGCTATCCAACTAAATGACCTTCTCATCAAGCTGCACTATGTGTTTGTCCCAATGTACCATGACCACGATGATGGAGTCTTGGAATTATTCAAACTTCTTCTTTATAAATGGTATCAGTTTGGTATAGGTATCAAGGTGCTTCTCCATCTCTCTCATCCTTTTGTTGAACACATGGACCTTCTCTTTCAAGCATTTTTTCTCTTATTGAAGCTTGGAATTGTTGGCCCTTAATTATTCCAACCTATGTTTTCTTTGTTTACCCATGATGAGGTCTTTAATGTTCTCTTCAATGTTCTAGAATATGTGTCATAGTCAAGGATGCATTTCTCTAATACCATCTAATCCGTAAATGAGGTGCTTATAGCCCACTCACTTCACCAAAATGAATCCCTTTGTTGAAGTATGTTTCTAATGAATCTCTCTGTCTGTATTTTTCAACGATACCTACTCCTCCTGGATACAAGGTCTATTCTTTTGTTTAACCTGCACACATCCAACAAATAACAATGGAAATAAAAATTAGGCCAGTAAAATAAAGTCTCTACAACACCTCTATGCCTAACAACTCTATGTAGCGTATTTTCCAATATTCCAATCAAGTGTCTAATTTTTAGCTTATGTGTGTTGAATCCAATTATGAGTGAAAACCTTCTCATCTCCTTCTAAACATTTCCTTGCAATTGATCAATTTGGAAAAACCTTGTTGGTACATGGAGGCTCAATAAATATTTAATAAACATGGTATCTCTAAGTATAGAATTCATGTCGCTCCTCTCTTTGAATGGTGTCTTGATACCAATGCTATGGGAGTCCTCTATTTTTGGAGAGATCACAAGATTTATGTTCTCAATTTAGAATTGAACAATAACTCATATTAAATCATTTATCACCACCACTACATCTCCATGAGTATTTTTTGGACTAGAGGACAAGGCAACATAGGTAACCAAGTGATCAAGTATATGCTTGAACAATGTTAAACCCCAAGCACTCTTTTGGCTTACACATAATTCTAACAGTCACTCAAATAGTAGTCTTGTCCAACATTCTCTTACAACAATAATATGATAGCATATTCCATGTGAACATTGTGAAATCAGAGTATTTACTATTAGCATTGTTCCCAAAATAGGGACTAATAGGAAGAAAAACGTTGATAAATTCATGCAAAGATTGAATGTATAATCAAGATTAAGAGTTCTATGAGTTCTCTAAACAATTATTCCAATGATTAAAGGAAAGGTTAAATCATACAATAAAGACATAATTGCATTCCACAGTCAAACCACCATTGCCAACATTGGTAACACTAATTCGATGTGAAGAACCTAGATTCCTATTTGAATGACCAATAGCATACTCATTAATGTTGTATATGTTGGCCATGTAATTAAGCTAATGAAATTCAGATAGAATCCTTTCAACTCCTCACTGATTTCACCATGTCTTGGTTGGCCAAAAAACAAAATGACTAGCAAATTAGTTTAAATGCCTGGGGATCAAATAAATGCTCGGAAACTAGTATAAACACTTAGGGAGAGGAAAATTGATGTGTAGATGTTGTGTGTGGCCTATACGACCATTGTATGACCCATGGATGAGAGGAACATAACCCATGCAATATAATTTGACCCATCAGTTAAAAATTTCACTTGGGCAATTGGAATTCTAACCCAACAATTAAAAGCTCCCATCAATGCAAAATCACTTAGAAAGAGAGGACATATGGCTTTGAGGAAAGAGAAATTCACTCAAGGGAGAGGAAAATGGTATGAGTAGAGGAAAAATAGATATATACTAGGGAAGGAAATTAGAAACTTGGTTAAAAAGGAGCAACAACTATTGTTTTCAACCATAGATTTCATATCTCGGACTAAATCATGTCATTTCCATCACATATTTGTTAATGCACTCCATTACACATAGAGAATGATTCCACACACCAAAAAATAACCATGCATCCATTTAACATGAATAATAACAATATCAAACACAATAATCAATCCATGAACAAAAACAATTTACCTTGGAAATCCAATTGGGAAAACCAACTTCGAATGGGGGGCTCAATTATTCATTCATGCAATCTCTGGTTACATTCATTTCATGTCTATATATCCATGACTCTATCATTGGCCAAAATAACCTTTGATATTGTAATTAATAAGATAAATATGGAGATATGGGGGGTAAGGGAAGGCCAACATCCATGGCCCTTCACTTCCCATTCCCCAACCTTATCTCCTATTCATTTTTTCTCTTTTCAATTAATTTTTTTCACTTTTATCTCATTGATATTTACTTGTACTATATTTTACAATTTTTTATAACCTTCACGAATTTCCAGATTAAACTTGCAAGTACTAAGTCTTACACCTCTTTTTCCATTTGAATTCATTTGAGATTACCATATTCAAAGGTCCACTTACTTACAATTGTTTTCAAGCCGATTGTTGAATTTTTGGATTTTCAGATCTGATATTTATTGCCTTATGATTTCAATACAAAATTTCATTTCATGCCACAGTTATCATATAATAAATATACACAATGCAACGGAAATAAAAAGATCTATAAATATTAACCATGCAATGTAGACACCAGAGCACAATAATTTATCTTGGGAAACCTAACCTTGGGAGAAAACCCAACAACCTTTCTTATAGAAGAATTCATTCCAAGATATTACCAGTACATCACCATCAATAGATCAAAATACCATAGAGAGAATGTCTTCCCCAAGCCTAGTGTCTCCAAGAGCTAGCATCTCAATAGAATAGTCGAGATACAACCAAGAGAGACCTTTTCCAAGTCTAGTGCCTCTCCAAGTGTGGTGCATTCACCAAGATAACAAGGACCCCAAGAGATAGCGAAAATATAACCACTACAACTCACAATTGGCTAGTGTGAACTTGAAGATAAAATTTGTGTGTTTTCAAATGAAATGACTTTGTCTCTATTTATACTTGTCCAAGCACTTGTCTTTTTATGTGGGGCTGACTTCTCTTCATGGGTCTTCAATTTCACTTTATTATTTTCTGTGTTTTACTTATGGAGGCCGAATTTTCTTCTTGGGTCTTCACTTACTTTCTAGGGCTTCTTTAATGGTCATATGGGTCTTCTTGTACTTCTTGGATTTCTTCTTTCATAGAAAAGTTGTCCTTGAGAATAGTTGGTGTAATCTTCTCTAGCATGCACCCAGTTGATGTATACTTCTCCCACATAGCACCTCGAGTCTCTATCAGTCCTTGTCAAGTCACATGATCAAGAATAGAGACTATACTCAGGCCATTCTCCTTAGCCAAGTCATTTGGCCATCTAAGGAGAACATCTTCCCAATGTCAATACATGGAGAACATCAACGCCCTGGGATATTCTCCTTGGCCAAGTCACATGGTCATCTGAGGAGAATGTTTTCCGATGCATATGTACCTTGAGTCTTTTTCGGTCCCTGTCAAGTCACATGACCTAGGATAAAGACTACGCTTGGGTTATTCTCCTTATAGAATTCACATGGCCAATCTAAGGAGAATATCTTCCCGATACTACTCAAAACATCAATACTCCCTCTTAGCAAGGGAGACATTTTGCATCACGCCAAGATTGTCTCTAGATCACGTTGATTTTTATCACTCCTTTTCAATTCAGCATGAGCAAGGAGAAATACTACGCCTGGGTCATTCTACTCAGCCAAGTCAGCATGGCCATTCTGGGAGAATGTCTTCCTGATTCTACTCATCTGTCCATTTCCTTGGACAGAGGCTTCGTGAGAATGTCTACAATCTTCTCATATGTGGATATGTATTGGAGCTTCACTACTCCCTTCTTAACCATGTCTCAGATGAAGTCCTACAAGAATCTTCCAAAGCCACATTGCTTCACTACTTGTGACATTGGTTGTAATATAATCCATCTCTATTGTAATCAATACTAAAGTAGCCTACTTCTAGCTTATCTCAAAAATCACAATTGATCCCAAGATGAAGTAGCACCTCGAGGTGCTCAATCTATCTACTGCACTCCCTGCCCAATCATAATATGTATATCCTTGCAGCCTCACTTCACCATCTCAGACAAACCATATCCAACTATATCATGTCGGTACCTCAACACATGCTTCGTTGAAACCCAATGGAACTTCCATGACTTCAATCAAATATTGGCTTAGGGTGCTATCTGCAAAGAAAATATTTGGCCTGGTATTAACCAAGTACATCAAGGATCTAATCCACTTCATGTACATCGTGGGATCCACCAAATATGAATCTAAAGAAGAATCACTCAAATTCTTCACATTTGTCTCCATAGGTGTATCCATGGACTTGTAGTCCATCATATCGAACCTCATCAGTATCCCCTGACTTAGGAAAATCTCATATGATCTCTGTCACACCTATAATACCAATAAATAATAGATCTGGAAATATCCTCCACTTCGAACTCTAGGTGAACTCCCTTTGTCACTAAAGCAAAACCTATTGTCCAGTCTGCCTCATTGGTTTCTCCCTCTGTGACTGAGGAAAAATCCATACCCGGGTCCTCCTAACTGGCTGATTCATTTATCACTGTAGAAAAATCTACTAAAATAAGGGAATCCTTCCATGAGGTCTCAAATCTATTAGAATCCTCTTGTTTCTAAAGCTTCTGTTTGGCCTCCTTGACTCATGACATTTGTTTGTCTATCCTAGAAGATGTCTCTCTTCCACCTTCACTTGAGGGGGAACTCCCTCTAAATGATCGAATCTGCCTTTGAGCCAACTACCTCTCTCTAAGATCAATTTCACTCTGAGTTCGCATGCTCCCTATGAAACTTGACTCCCTCTGAGTCTGTAAATATCTGGAGCCATCTTCTCCCTTTGTATCTATTGATTTCCTTTGAAGTCTAATCTCCTATGAACTATCTTGGGAGGATTCTCCTCCCTACTAGATCCTAAGGTCTAACTCCATCTAAACGCTGGTACTCAGTGGGGCTATCTACCTCACCACTAGTCTAGCCACCTACTCCTCCTCATAATTGGAAGGTTTGGAATCAATGATGTAACTGATAAATTCCATATAAATCGAGAATTCATGAGTTCATTTTCTCTCCCTGAAATTATAATTGGGATTTGTATGCTTCTTTGTATCCTACAAAGTGTCACGAAGCCAAGTTGGCCTCTTCCTGGTCGCTCCAACATTTCTAGGTAGATCCACTAACCATGTTGTCTCCTCCTGATAGTATGAAGGATGAGCAAGTGAACTAGAAGGATATGTATGGTCATCCCCTGGATCCTCCTGCTCCTCTATATGAGACACTATGTATGCCACAAAAGTACCCTTCTTTTCAGAAGATCCTAACTTCATTATCTTATCCTTCAATATATGGAAATATATTGTCATTTCCACAATCCAATGTCTTGGAAAGTCTTATCTATGTCTCAAACTAGAGACCATCTAATATGTTGCTACCTGCAACCATCACAATAACTCTCTTTCAGAGCTATCACTTGTGACCTTCCTGGAAAAAAAACAATGATAATAACAAGAACAAGTGCAACACTTTTCTAGTGTTGTGAACAATCATTTCTCCATGGTAGTCTCTCCAGGACAAGAAATTAGAAGACAAAAGAAACATTTCTATGGTAAGAGAATAATACAAACAAGAACAAATGTGTCTTGAAACACTATTGTATATAAATCAGATGTCACTAAAATAAATAGTGTTTCTAAAGTTCATATGCAATCTCATCAAGTTTATATTCCTTTATCTTCTTTTGTGGTGGATTCTCATCGACATTGGTTGTTGATGCATGCTACCTTCCCTTCCTTTTCTTCTGAAGACATTGACAAGAAAAGTGACCAAATGCATTACAATTATAGCACCTGACTTGTGAGAGGTATTTTGTTTTCTGTTTTCGAACTGGAGTTGATCCTTCACTTGTATTTTTCTTTCCAAAATTTGTTCTCATTTTCTCTTTTGTTGCAAGAGTTGCAAGAGCTTGAGTTCCTTCATCGTGGGGTTTCTACGAGTTATTCTTGGAAAAAAAAAATTGCCTCTTCCTGTACATAATCAACCCATAGCTAATCAAACTTGGGAAAATTTTCTCGCCCACAAATGCTCTAAACAAATGGTTCCATGAAGAAGGTAACCCATTAAGAGTTACTATGACAAGTTCTGCATCATCAATGGTGTCTCCAATAGCCTAAAGTTTATTCTTTAACTGAGATACTTTCATGAAATAGGTGGCAATTGAATCTGATGTGGTCATCGTGATGCAATGGAGATGATTCCTCAAGAATATCGTCCTTCTAGTATTATTACTTTCAAACAATCCCACAAAGGCCTCATACATTTCTTTGGAATTTCTCAACTCATCAATGTGTGGAATCAAATGGTCTCTTACAGAACCAGTCATGATTCTTTTAGTATTCACTTCATTCTTTTTATGTTTGTATTTTTCTTTGTCACTAGTTGGTTCTGAGACATTTTGTTTTACATATTTCTGAATATCATTTTCATCCAAGATGAAGAGTATCTTGGTCTTCCAAGATTTAAAATTTGTAGTACCATCCAACATGTCTTCTAATATGATACCGAACACCATCTTGACAAGAGAAAGTTTGAACCAGAGAATTTAATGTCTAGCGAGATGTCAATAGGCCTGAAACCCTAAAACTTCAACTTTGAGGAATTGCCAATGAGAAGTGTAGTAGGTGCACTAGGGCAAGGCGAGTTGCTCTATGCCCAAATTCTCCCCAACTCAGCCCAATAAATGCTCAACGAACGTCAAATTCAAATCAATGCAGTGACAACTAACAGATATTGTGCAGTGGAAATATTTCAACAACACTTTGATACCATGTTGAATTTTCATCTTTTTGGATCTAATAGTTATTTACTTATGATTTCAATAAAAAAATTATTTTCATGCCACAATTATCATAAAATAACTGTACACTGAAAATCTCAACTACAACAATGTAGCGGAAATAACAATATCTAGAAATATTAACCATGCACAATAGACACAAGAGAACAAGAAGTTGTCCTGGGAAACCCAACCTTGGGAGAAAACCCCACAACCTTTATTATAGAAGAATTCAGTCCAAGATATTGCTAGTACATCACCATCAATAGATAAAAATACCATAGAGAGAATGTCCTCCCCAAGCCTAGTGTCTCCAAGAGGTAATGTCTCGATAGAATAGCCAGGATACAACCAAGAGAGAGCTTCTCCAAGTTTAGCGCCTCTCCAATTTTTGCACATTCACCAAGATAACAAGGACCCCAAGAGATAGTGAAAATCTCACCACTGCAACTCACAACTGGCTAGTGCGCACTTGAAGATAAATTTGTGTGTTTTCAAATGAAATGACTCTACCTCTATTTATACATGTCCAAGTGCATGTCTTTTTATGTGGGGCCAACTTCTCTTCCTGGGTCTTCAATTTCACTTTATTGTTTTCTGTCTTTTACTTCTGGAGGCCAACTTCTCTTCTTGGGTCTTCAATTTCTTCCTATGGATTCTTTAATGGTCATATATGTATTCTTGTACTTCTTGGACTTCTTCTTTCATATAAATTTTTTCCTTGAGCATGGTTGGTGTAATCTTCTCTGGCATGCAACCAGTTGTTGACATATACTTCTCCCACATAGAACCTCGAGTCTCTGTCATTCCTTGTCAAGTCACATGATCAAGGATAGATATTATACTTGGGCCATTCTCCTTAGCAAGTCATATGGCCATCTAAGCAGAATGTTTTCCCGATGCTAATACATGGAGAACATCAACGCCCTAGGCCATTCTCCTTGGCCAAGTCACATGGCCATCTGAGGAGAATGTCTACCTGATGCATATGTACATTGAGTCTTTGTCGGTCCTTGTCAAGTCACATGATCAAGGATAAAGACTATTCCTAGGCCATTCTCCTTAGCAAAGTCACATGGCCAATCCGAGGAGAATGTTTTCTCGATGTTGCCCAAAGCATCAACACTGATAATAATCTTTCCACCCTCCATTTATCCTCTTCTCCATGCTATATTTCTAGTTTATATTATGTTGAATATCGATTCAAAGATATTTGTATGAAGGCACTTTCTCCAAGTTGTTGTTGTCATATATGAAAGTATTGTAGGTGATATTTTTGGAATTAATTACCATAACTTTCATTTTGTCAATATTAACAGTCATACCCATATTGGATAAGAAATCCTAGAGGATTCTTAGTTTCTTGCCAAGGTCATAGGGACTCCTTACCATAAGAACAATATCATCGACATAAATAAGAATAATTATGACTATACCTGTGAGAATCAATCCAACACAACCCAGTTCTTCCAAATAATCTTCTAACTTGTAAATGTACATGCCAAAAAGGGTTAGGGACAACCCTTCTTAACACCTATATTATAGTTAATTTCTTCCAACTAGCCCTTAGTATTCCTAAATGTGGGAATAATGTTCTCATATAGCCTTGTCATAGTATCCCTCAACTTGAAAGCAAATTTTAACTCTTCCAACCTATTCCAAATGTTTCTCCTAGGAAATGTATCAAAATATTTTATAAAGTCAACATAACAAGAAAGGAGATTGATTTTATTATTGTGACACTCCTCCGCAATGATCCTAAAATTAACAAGGTGGTCAACATTTGAATGCTAGCTCCTAAATTCACCTTATCCTTTAGCTCTTTTACCATGGCCTTCTATTCCTATTCCAATCTTCATTTATAAAATAATTCCATACATCTTGGATTAAATGGGGCTAATCATAATGGTCCTATAGTTAGAGGGACTATTTTTATCATCACCTTTAAAAATAGGTACAATGAGGCTTTGCGTCTAGGGTTTAGGGAATCCATGCTTGGTTGCTAAATGGAAGAGCTTGTGTATATGAGGGATGAATATATGTTCTAGAATTTTTAATATTTCAGCTTGGTAGCCTTCGATGTCCTTATCTTTATCAGTTGTGAGCCACTTAACCCCGAGCTCTATATCTTCCATAGAAAAAACTTTATCCTTTACAGGAATGTTTGGAGTGGTGTCCATGGCATCAGGGAAGTCATAAATATTTTTAAGGTAGGAATTCCATTCCTTCAAGGGAATCATATTATTTTCTTTATTTTACAAGTTATAATTTGTCTCCATAACTTCTTAGGATCAAGTTTAGATAGGTATAAAAACTACCCTTTATATTTATTAATAAATCACATTTTCTCCTTTTAATTAGGGACTTGTACATATTCATCTTATCAATTTTTAAGGACTCATTAGAAGCATCCCTAATGGTTTCCTAGCAATCTTACACTCGTTATCATACCAACTTGGGTTGGTTGTTCTATTTTTCTTTTAACATAACACCTCAATGGAGAACTTGTTAATGGAAGTAGAAAGGGTTGTCATAAAATTATGATAGAGCTCTTTGATTTTGTCCTTATAAGTTAGGAGAGTTAATTCACTATTTAAATCCCTTTAAAAAAAATCATATTTTTTTCAAAAAGAAAGTGCCTTTGATTATCATAATTTTTTTCATTGGGGATTTTGTGCATGGAAAATTTTAGAATTAGGGTTAAAGGTATATGATCATAATTTGGTTCATGGTAATCAAAAGGTCAAAATTTACTATTTGGTTGTATACATGGATATCAAATATCACATAATCCACAACATTAATGTCGAACCCATGAATACAATTCATCTGGTTGGAGTTTGGCCACTTCATTAACGCATTGAAAATTATTAGGTCTTGAGAACTACAAAGCTTGGCTAGCTAAGTACCAAACAGATTCTCATTTAGGTCTTCAAAATTTCTTTTGTATCTGTTAGTTAAAAAAAGGTCCTCATCTAGCCTTAAAGGATTAGGGTTGGAATCATTGCTTAAAATATTATCCTGGTTAGTTTTATTTCTAGCATTAAAGTCTCTTAGAAAGAGGATATTACCTTCATTTCTCATACTATAAATATTTTGTTCTAAGGTATTATAGGGAAAATTTTTATCTAGAGATTGCACTTCTCATAAAAAGTAAAATTAATAAGTGTGAAATAACGTATTTCCATAAAAAAATCTTAGTGTTAATGTCTGAGATCTCCATCAAAATGTATTGATTGAGAGGGTCTATCTTATGAATCTGAATGTGAGGAGGGATATTCCTTTTTGTGTAACAAACTATGTCTCTAATCCCTCTACGATAGGATTTCTTGTTCCATGCCAACCACAAGTCAATTCCTTTTATATTAGGGACCTTAGACTCTTCATGCTCCCACGTTTCAACTAGAAAAATAATATTAATTTCACTTGGGATCCAACTTAACATAGGACCTCTACGCCATATAAATCCATGGCAGTTCTGTAAATTCTAACCTTGTACAATGTCTACTATAAACAAATATTCAGAAAAGAAAAGAAAATATACAATGGCGAATACAAACATTACACAGAGATTTTTCCCCTGGAAACCCAAATCGGGAAAACCAACATATATTATATTCATTCATTGTGTTACATTGTTTACAATAAAATATACATATAGGAGCCAATGGTATCCAAAACCCTAACCCAATGACCTGGATTAGTCCAAAACCCTAATTCCTTAACCAGAAATAGAAAACCATCGGCAAAAACCATGTGCTGAAAAAACCACCTAAATACATGACACATTTCTCGAGGTAGATGTCACATTTCCTGAGGCAAAAAATATGACACTACTACTCGTGCAAAGAATATAACACATACCCAACATTCTCCCACTTGTTGTTTTCTTTGCATACAGGGGATTACAGGGTTACATAGTCAAAAATCCAGGGCAGCAATGCCCATGGATCCTCTACACCAAGAGAACTTCTCAGTGCTCACAGATTTTGTTAATGAGTCTCCAACATTCTTCAAAGTGTCCACCTTCATCAGTGATACTTTCTTTTCTTCAATCATGTCTCTCACAAAGTGGTATTGAACATCAATGTGCTTTGTCTTTGAATGATAAGCAGGGTTCTTCGCCAGGAAAATTGCACTCTGACTGTCACAGTCTATCCTTACAGCTTGTTGTACCAACCCAATACCTGAACACAATATTTGTAACCATATTGCTTCCTTACTTGCATGAGTGGCTGCCATGTATTCAAATTCTGTAGTTGATAGTGCCACTATAGCTTGTCTTTTGCTCCTCCAAATAGGTTAAACACATACCCGCTTGTAGATCTCCTATGATCCAAATCTCCAGCCCAGTCTACATCCACAAAGCCATGTATATCGACCACTCTGTCCAATCCTGATCTTCCTTTGTAGCACAATCCACAGCTAGCAGTGCCACGCAAATACCTAAAAACCCTTTTTACTGTTGTCCAATGCTCCTTCCATGGTTTTGACATATACCTGCTCAAAACTCCCATTGCATGTGCAATATCCGGTCTAGTACAGACCATTGCATACATCAAACTACCAACTGCACTCGCATATGGAACATGAGACATATCCTCCTCTTCTTCATGTGTCTTGGGACAGTGATCCACAGATAACTTTACACCAATAGGAATAGGAACCTTGACCGGTTTACATTCCTGCATATTAAACCTCTGCAATATTTTCTTGATATATTTTCTTTGATTTAACCAGAGTTTCCTCTTTGTTCGATCTCTTTTAATTTCCATGCCCAAAATGAAATTTGAAGCACCAAGATCCTTCATGTCAAATTTAGAGGACAACTGAGTTTTCACATCGTGGTTAATCTCTTTGTTGTCTCCTATCAGCAACATGTCATCCACATAAAAGACTAAATAAGTCAAATGATCACCAATTAATTTAGAATATGCACAGTGATCCTCTTTGCTTCTTGTGAAGCCAAGTCCCAGCATATAAGTATCAAATTTTTGATACCACATCCTCGGTGATTGTTTTAAACCATACAGGGACTTTTTCAGCTTGCATACCAACTCCTTCTTTCTTTTCACAGCATAACCTTTTGGTTGCTTCATGAAGATTTCTTCTTCCAGATCCCCATGCAGGAATGTTGTCTTCACATCCATCTGTTCTACTTCAAAATCAAATGCAACA
>ML841396.1:63317-75109 GCA_009831015.1 Picea engelmannii | reverse complement strand
ATCAAAGCATATGACGGGTAAGAAAAATACTCTCTCTTGTATTTTAGAAAAGAAGTTTTCTTAGAAAGTAACTCTTGGAGATGATTATCAATATCCCATCAAGGGAATAGGAGAATCAAACTACAAGCTAGATTCAGAAAACTAAATAACAATGAAGGACGTACTCTATGTACCGGGCCTAAAGAAGAACTTACTCCATATCGGCGTTAGACAAGAAAGGCTATAGAGTTTCCTTCATAGATGGAGAATTTCTTATGTGGGCTAAAGGAGAAACTTTAAATGAAGCAATCGTCATCGGAAGTGAATAAAATGGCTTATATAAGCTGAAGGGTCACCCAGAAACTGCCATGACCCATGCCATCGAAAACTCATGTGAAATTTGGCATAGAATATTGGCCCACATCAACTACAAGGCACTACCATACATATGCAAATCTGTCACAGGTTTACCAGAACTCAAGGTTGATCAGGAAGGCATATGCAATGGATGTGCGCAAGGGAAGAACATCAAGAACCCTTTTCCAAAAAGGGACAACAAAGCAAAAGGAGCATTGGAACTCATCCATTCAGACATCTGTGGACCAATTCCATCATCCTCCATTAGCAGGTACATATACTATGTATCATTTATTGATGATTATTCTCGTAAGACCTGGATATATTTCTTAAAATCTAAAGATGAAGTATTCAGTAAATTCAAGGAATTCAAAGCCTTGATAGAGAATCTTTCTGAAAGAAAGATTAAGATACTCAGGTCAGATAATGGAGGAGAATATACCTCAAAGGAGTTTGTGAACTTATGCAGAGATGTTGGGATCAAGAGGGAACTCACTACTCCCTATAATCCTCAACAAAATGGTGTAGCTGAAAGGAAGAACAAAATAATTATGGAAGCTGTAAAGACCATGATTCATGATCAAGATGTTCCTATGTGCTTATGGGCAGAAGAAGCAATGGAAACTATTTATGTGTAGAATAGATTATGCCATAGTGCACTTGGGTTCAAGACCCCAGAAGAAATGTTCACCGGAAAGAAGCCAGAGGTAAGCCATCTCAAAATATTTGGATGTCCAGTATTTATTCATATACCGAAAGAGAAAAGAAACAAGCTGGAACCCTCTGGAAAGAAGGGAATATTTGTGGGATACTGTGAGGTATCCAAGCCCTTTAGAATCTACATACCTGGTCACTGCCACATTGAAATCAACAGGGATGTGACCTTTGATGAAGAAGAAACACTTAATAAATCAAGAAGATGTCATCTTGAAGAAGTATATGAAGAGGAACATGTAAATCCGAGGATTGCAGAATCCATGATGGAAGTTCCCAGAGCTGCGGAACCAGTAAGGGAAGTCGTAACTTCCCCTGATGAGGAGACTCCTGAAGATCATGATATAACAGAAGTTCAAGAACCTCCTCAAATGACTTTCTCCCATAAAAGAAAGCCTGCTTGGGAAAGAGAGCTTATTCAAGATGGAGAGAAGTATGGTGTTCTAGAAGGAACCATGAGACAGGTGAAAATACCAAAGCCATTCTCCAGTTACACGGCTTTGATGTGCAATCTACTTGATGAAGAACCCACATGCTTTGAAGAGGCCATTCAAAAGAATGAATGGGCAGATGCCATGATAGAGGAATACCAATCCATAATAAAGAATGATGTATGGGAAATAGTTCCCAGACCAAAAGGTAAGGATGTGGTATCATCAAATGGCTTTTCAAAATAAAACATGCTGCTGATGGAAGTATTGAGAAATATAAAGCAAGATTTGTCGCTCATGGCTTTTCCCAGAAGGAAGGTATCAACTATGAAGAGACATTCACTCCTAGGGTCAGGTACACTTCGATCAGAACCATTATAGCTCTTGCTACCAAGATGAAATGGAAGCTTCACCAGATGGACATGAAGACAACTTTCCTGAATGGTGTTATCGAAGAGGAAGTGTATATAGAGAAAACCCAAGGATTTGAGGTTGAAGACAGGAAGTCTCATGTCTATCGATTGAAGAAAGCCTTATACGGATTGAAGCAAGCTCCCAAAGTTTGGTATGGCCGTATAGATAGTTTCTTGACGAGCTTGGGCTTTACCAAGAGTAAAGCAGACTCAAATATCTACTTCAAAATTATGGATAATGAACCAGTAATATTACTACTATATGTGGATGACTTATTCTTAACTAGAGAAGAAAATCTCATCACTGAATGTAAACAGAGACTTGCCGTAGAATTTGAAATGAAAGACCTTGGTCTAATGCATTACTTCTTAGGCCTTGAGGTATGGCAGAGTCCAGAAAGAATCTTCCTTAACCAAGGGAAGTACACGGTTGAAATCTTAAAGAGATTCGACATGCTAGAATGCAAGTCCATGAATACTCCCATGGAAGCAAAGATGAAGCTGTTGTTACCCATGATTTTGGTCGTCATGATGATGTATTGATGATGGTGTACTCAGGCTCTTCATTAGAACTTTCTCCAGAGAAAAGTTACCTTCATCTCTTTCTAGAAATCACAATTTTGAGGAAGGTTCGCAGGCTACCAATACATTTTCCTGCGAGAATGCATGATTCTCGCAGGCTACCTTAAGCCAGGGTGCGAGAAGTTCGCACTGTGTCTAACTGCTAGGGTGCAAACACTTTCTAAAGAAGGGAAAAAGGATGAATTCTCGAAGCTTCTAGAAGGGAATCTTCTAGAAGGGAATCTTCTAGAAGGATGAGATGGCATTCAAATAGTTATCTAAGTACTGGATTTCCTAATATTTTGGGATCATTCTTATCCAAGTAACTAATTCATCCTCTCCTATATATTGAGGGGATTCTCATGGAAAAGGTTAGAAGCAAACAAGGTTAAGTGAGACATTGGAGAATTAGTGAATTGTGTGAAGGACTGAAGCTACAGCAGCTAGAGAACTCCAGTAAAGTTATCTAAGGTGGTTGATCTTCTTCATGCAAGTGAGCAAGTGTGTGTGTTAGAGCCAAGGGCCATCGAAAGGAGGTTTGCAACATCAAGGCTCAGGTTGTAACCTTTACTTTCCATCAATATAATACAGTAATGTGTCCCTTTCCCATAAAGTTAGTTATACTTTATTGTATAACTTCTTGATCATATACATAGATTCTCTATTGAATGGAATTTTGCTTTCTTCACTCCTCTTGGTTTGTATTGTTTTGATCTTGACTGTATGAGAGCATTGGAGTGAAGCGGGAGCAACAAAGACTAAAGGAAGCATTAATAAGGTAAGCAAATTGTTCTTGCATCCTAGTACATTCAGTAGTTAAAATCTAGGGAAAGAGTATCATTCTGTCTTGCTTTGTTCTAGATCCAGGTGGATCTAGGGAGATCGGTTTGTGTCCGCACTTACGGATTTATCCAATAACAAAATTGGCGACTCCACTGGGGACAATCCCATTTTCTTGGTGGCTTTTTTGTTTTTCTGTGGCCGTTTGCTCTGGTTTCATTTTTCTCCTGTCCTATCAGTCTCTGAGTCTTCAGGATATCCTGATAGACCTTCTGAGTCCAGAAGCTTTTTTGAATTTTACTTCATTTTTCAACTTTTTGGGTATGTTCAGGAATTATCGCACTGCACTTCATTGCAGCCTGCGAGAACTGGTAAGGTTCTCACCCTGCTCATAGGGTTCAGTGTGAGGTCTTCGCACCTTGCTCAAAGCTTGCCTGCGAGAATCACTGATTCTCACACTGTGTTATATTGCTTGCCTGCGAACATTCTTCTTCAAAATTTTGAATTTGAATTTTGGTTTTTCTGACTGCCCAGATCAGTTGAAATACCTCTTATGGGTTTCTTGGACCTCTGATTGATATATTTCTTTCTTTAGTTTGCATGTGTGAATAGTCTTAGGGTTTCAAGGCTTTTCTTGTCTTTTGGGACTTGACTTTCGTTTCTTGACTCTTCTTGGCAAAACCATTCTCTCTATCTTCAGATTCTGAGTGTGTTTGATTAGTTGAGAACCAGTGATTGGTTGAAAGTTGAGTACTTGGTTTTTCTCATTTGCTTATTGGTTTGAAAAAACATTTTCGTTTGCATTGAGAAGACTATTTGGTTTGCTCTTTATTTTTGCTTTCATTGAAAGAGTCGATTGGGTTGTTATTGCTTGTTTATTGAATTGGTTTTCTGCTCTCTCATTGGTATAGTGAGAGTTCTTTTTGAAAAGTGAACACAAGTTTTTCTTTCATCAAATTGTTTTTGTCATTTACAAAACATTGAAAATCAAATTTTAGAGATTGTTGAAGTATTGAAAAAGAGAAACATAGAGATTAGTCATTTAATAAATGATTGTTTGCATTGACATATGAAAGGAAATTGTGCATTGTAGTTTCAGGTTGATTTGGAAAACTTTCTCTTTCCCATACATAGGATTCATTGAACGAAAAGTGATTACATTTCATTCTCATCGTTGCATTATTGGGTCAGAGTCATACAACATAAGTTTCACTTCCGTTACCTTTGAGTAAACAACAACTCTTAAAAACATTGCGTAATCTTAAAATTTATCTAGTAACTCTTTTCTAGGGCTATTTTACACCAACATTTAGCTAGGATAGTGCTTTGGAGTAGGAAGAGAGATACACTCTCCAAAAGATCAAAAACACACAATCGCATCTTGAGCTAGGGAGTGTTAAATTCCATTTGCAACATATTGTCCTGGGAAGCCCTTCTCACACAAGGGTCAAGCACTAGGTCGCATGGGTGTTGGCGGAGTTACTCACCTTGCTTTGTTGACATCAGTGTAGAGATTGCATGTATTACGGGGGTCACTCGGAGGTATAACCACAATGATGAGTGGAATCCTTTTGAGTTGATTTCGGGCTAGATACCCTGCCCTTGCGTGTGGATTGGACTGTCGACTGTTCCCCCAGGCTTTATTGTTGTTTGTGGTGACCTTAGTGGCCTATCTCTCTAGGTTCTTACCCAAGGTGTCTGTGGAGGGAAAAGTCTTCACGGTACCTGGAATTGACGTTGACCAAACTCACTCGGGCTCCTTGGAGGGTATACCCATGATTATGTGTGGGAGCTTGCACCAGGGTGTAATTCCGTTAAGCAGGTCATCAGCGTAAATTTTCCACCTTAGCCCCGCCCCTTCTCGTCTCATTGTTGCGACGTTGGATTTCATCACCAACTAGTGGCTTCGAAATTAGAAGGTCTTGTTTGGTTGGTGATTGCTTCCTAGATTTTGTTTACTAGTGCGTGTTGTTTGTTTCTCGAAGTTGACCTTAGGAATTTCTTCACGGAGCTTGTCACTTGTTTACAATTTCTCCCCCATGACGTTCACGTAGGATGCAGGGTTTGTCTCCAGAGCATCTGGATGTTTCACAACCCTTGCCTACAACGATACCTGAAGGTACTCCTGAGGGCTCTCCTCAGCAGAGTGAAGTCCCAGACATTTCTACACCACCTCCACAGGTAGAACGCACTGATTCTCTAGAACCTTTTCGAATTACCAATACTAGAGAGGACTATCGCATTCATCCTGGTGAACGACCTTTTGTGCGATTAAATTCTTCCGAAGAAGTAGTTGTTACATCTTCTGAATCAACCGTTAGGCCTTTTCCTGGGGAAGAGGGACAAGATCCTTTTTGGTCAGGTAATTTCTGTAGGACCCTTTTTAGTCCTGATTCGCCTGTAGTCTCCGAAATCAACCCTCCGATGTTTTCTGAGACAGAGTCTGTACCAGTGAATACCACTTATCATTTTACTCTACCTGTCGAAATGGCCCATCTTTCCATTACTACGAGTGTCCCAACCAGGTTCACTACAGCTGGTCTTGCTCCTATCAATACCCAGCAAATGCCTGATGTCATTCCGACACTACCACCCAGATATCATGTGTTGAATGCTTTATTGAATGCTTTTGTTCCAATGCCTCCACAAACCCCATCTGGTACTCCTGGGGGTCCTTCTGGGCATCCTATTCCTGGTTTTATTCCGACACTCCCTCAATTTTCTTCTGGCAATCCTAATCCTAGTGGCACTATACCGTCCATTACTTCTAACTTGCAGATTCCCGTTGGTGAACAAGGTGGTATGATTCCATTTCCTCTTACCAGATACAATCCACTTACTACACAACCTATGATTAGCACACAACTTCTGGTTGGAACTCCACCTACGATAGGGGGACCAACCCCACCTTTTGGACAAAATATACCTCCTGCTTTGGCCCAGTATTGGAATCAGATGTTACAATATCTTCCTCAAATGACTGGGGGGCAGCAACCTATCCCTACTATAAGCCAACCATATCCAGGTGTACCAAATCCTATTTGGGGTACGAATGCTCAAACTCATGTTCTCGCTCAAGGTTATAATCCTCCGAGCTACTATCCTCTCCAACCACCACTGAATCAGCCTGGGTCTTCCCACTATGGGTAGACTACATACGGTCCTACTGGTTTACCCACAGGGCTTCCACCTCAAAGTCACCAGTACCCGCAGGTGAATCGATAGTTACCTTTTCTTGCTACTTTGGATTTGCCAGATTTGTCTAGGATTATGAATGATCCTATTCGTCACTCTCCTCAATGGCCTGTTATTCTAGCTAAGCTTCCATCAGACATTCCTAAATTCGATGGCAAAGTGGGAGAGGACCCAAACAATCACATTATGACTTTTCACCTATGGTGTTCATCCAACTCATTGATGGATGACTCTATTCGTCTACGTCTTTTTCAATGAACCCTTACCAGTTCTGCTGCGAAGTGGTATATCGAATTGCCACGAGGTTTCTTCTCTGATTCAACACCCTAGCTATGGCTTTCCTTACGCATTATCAGTTACTGATCCGTTATGATACTGGGACTGAGATTTTGACTTCCTTCAAACAAACTAAAGGCACTCATATTTCTGATCATATCCATGAGTGGCGAAGGAGACGACGTCTCATCAAACTTGAACTCCCCGATCAGTTACTGGCCAAATGGTTTACAAATTCATTTGTGAATGAAATCGATAAGGACATTGCCATGGGTGGCATTGTCACGGAAGAGAAGGCTATAAGTCATGCTCAATATCTTGATCTTGTTTATTCGCAAACGGGAACACTTTATGATTTATTACCTGAGTTACCTCGTCCTGGTACTTCCAGCACTTCAACTACTCCAACTGCTTCACATGCAGCTGATGGTGTGATTGGTACTACCCAAGCCCAATCACATTCTGTTTCAAGCACCAATCCTAAGTCTATTTCTTCTAATGTACAAAATGCTCCGTCTCCTGCCACTTCCACCGGTAAAAATTCTGAGGTGAACGCCGTTCAATCTACCCCTACCGGTAAAAATAAATCGAAGAAAGGGAGAGGCAAGAATAAGGAGGGTAAAAATAATAATCAAACAGAGTAGCCTAAAAATACCCCTTTTGAAGATCGGGATAAGCGCAAACCCCGCTACCCTTGCCTTATCTGTGGTGACGATCACTACACAAAGGATTGTCCGAGATGAGCTGAGGTTACTAAGTTCCTTCAAGGGACCTCAAAGCCCTCTACACTGGCAGTCTTGTCCCAACCTTTCCCGTCCCAACAACAGGATCAGTTGGTCATCCATGACCAACCATCTACTTCTACCACGTCATATGTTTTGATGTGTACTGGTGATTCTAAGCAGAATAACGTTGCACTCACGACTAGAGCCAAAGATTATACTCCGTCTAAAGAGAAGGTTGACGATTTACCTCCTGCTTTGGTACAACCCTCTCCACCGACTCTACCTACCAATGGTCCTCTTCATCTCAAACGACCAAGCCTTGATACAGTTCTACGACCACCCCCTAAAGGTGTCATTAAGAAATCGGCTTTCAATCCTCATGCTCTTGCAGCCCAGAACTACAGCATTGTGGAAGATCTGGCCCAGGCACCTTCAGCGATGTCAGCCCTTGAAGTCCTTTAGTCTTGTCCTGCACAATGGAAGGCACTGTTGAAAGATATAGGTGGAATTGACCCAACAGATACGAATTTAATAGTCTTTGACTTGGAAGATCACATTCCCAGGTTACCCCCTCAACTCGTGTTTCAAATTCAAGTTGTTGTCTCTGACAAGAAAATTTGTCGAACTGTTATCGATGAGGGTGCCTCAACGTGTGTAATGTCTTTTTCTTGTTGGAAAGCCATTGGCTCTCCTCCCTTAAATGAATCCCAAAATACTTTGAAAGCCTTTAATGGCCTTGGTTTTAAGCCTTACGGTGTTCTTCCATCGTTGCCCGTTACCCTAGAGGGTAAGACAATCCAAGTTGAAGTGGAAGTCTTCGATGCTCCCCTTAATTATAATCTTCTGCTTGGTCGTAGCTGGATCGATTACATGCGTGCGGTTGTGTCAACACTTTTTCGTGTCGTATGTTTTCCTTATCAAGGAAAGGTAGTTACTGTTGATCAACTTGCCTTCTTCAATTCCGGTACTTGCACTGGAAACGTGCCGTTTATAGATAAAACCTCATCGGGCTATGAGAATGTCGTGTGGGCCTTTTAAAGGACTCCTCGTTAATGGGTACTTTTCCCATTCCACCACCCGATCTTCCACGCCCGTCAGTTTCCTCTATCAATATGATTTCCACCATACCTCACGAACTTCCTGTGTCTTCCGACCCTTGGATTGTCCCTAACCTTGGAGATCATCTTTGTTTCAGCGACGTAATGCCATTAAGTCCGGTTGAATCCGCTTATCAGACCATTCAATCGACAACACCTTCTCCCTCCTCTCTTGATGAGTTGTCTCCTGATCCTTTCCGTGTTATCTTTCCCACTGATGAGATGATCATGTCCGTCATGGAGGACACCCCTTGGGATGATGGGAATCATCGTTCTATACTCTTTTGGGAACAACACACTCTCGAGAATTACCAAAGGATTTCGACTCTGTCGACCGTTGTTGTCATATCGATCGTTCCCGGATCTACACATGATGTGTTTGTGTAACACACCCACTATCATTATTTTTCAAAAATTATGGGGTTAAACTCCCACAATGGGGAATCTCCAGAAACCCTCATTAGCGAAGTGCCAATCCCTGGTTCAATATCGGGATTCAGGGTTTCTAATGTCAAAATTCATTCCCCCTCCCCATAACTCGCGATCCTCTGAATTCTGATGCGCTCCTTACGCATTAGCTCCCTAGGCCAAGCCTGGGATTCACTGCCTTTACGACCGTGGTCTTACCTTCTTTCGGGGCTACTCCTATCGGAGTTTCGGGATTTTTGATGTTGTAATTAACGAGTCCTCAGAACTCGCGACTCTCCGATCCCCGATATTCCCTTAATGCATTATCCCTCTGGGATATACAATATCCCATGTGACCATTTACCATAGGACCACCGCCGTATAACCTCCCATCAGGGTTTCGGCATTTGCGATGACACAAAACATCTATACCCGGGGCTCGCGATATCCCGATCTCCGACTCTCTCCGGATGCTCGCCACGTGTCCCTTGTATCAACGGCTCATGATGGCATCGGGTTTTCGCATATCGAGGTTTTGTAATGTAAGGGTTTCATGTCCTTGAAATCCCCGATACACCGATTCCCGATTTGCTAAAATCCGACTTTCTGGGATCTCTCGCCAAGTGTCCCTGCTGTTTGGACGGTGTTGATCCCATCGGGAAATCGCGGATCGCGATTTATTGTTGCACAATGTCCTTACCATCGAAACTCCCGATGAACAAACCCCGACGACGCCCAATCCCTTTCCACCTGTCCTCGCAGACGAACGACCCGGATTGATTCTCGGGGTTTCGGGTCTTATGATGTCTTGGTCCTCATGGCCTCGAGAACTCCGATTTTTCGATAGGCCAAACTCCGATAGCGCCTTGATCTCTGACACCCGTCCCTCAGATGGACGACTCCGATCTTATCGGTAAATCGCAGATCACGATTCTGGGTGGCAAGAGTTCTATGTATTCGAAATCCCTGATGTGCCGAACTCCGACTCTCTAGAACGCTGACACGTGTCCGGACGAGATCAACGGTTAGGATCTGTTCTCGGGATCTCGAGAACCACAAGGCCTCGATTCTCAGACTCGAAAAAACCCCGATGACCCTGTTGTCCCAATGAATCTCCAGGATGTTGACACGTGTCCTTCCGAGATCAATGGTTGTCGGGACTATGATCTGAGATCCGACGGTTCAGGTCATTTCTCTTGCACACTCTCCTTCCAGAAGTTATACTCCGTGAAACTCCTCCCGATCCAACGGCTTACGGGATTTATGCTCCAGATATGATGGCTCAGATCTCTTCCTCGCATGCCTACCCCTACGCTTAACCCCTGCGTAGCTTCTCCAGACCTAACAGCTGACGGGTAATTGGACCAAGATCTAACGGTCGATATTCGTTCTTTTGGGTCTTTGGATTTTACGATCCCAATTTCTCGTTGCTCACGATGGTAGAGGACAAAGGGGGCAAGGTAGGTAACGCCTTCGTTACTTCCGTTAATCTAATGGTCGTGAATGACTATGAATCCTCCGACGAGATCTCATCTGTCGACTTATTACATCTCACAACACTACTATCTTGGAACCTTAATAGGATTGTTCCTCCTCGTACAGAGTTAATAAGGCCTGTGCATTCGAGTCCTTGTTCTGGGTTCTTAGTGAACCTTTCCAAGGAGAAAATCTCTGTGAAGAGATCCCTACCGGGGCATTCCTGGAAGCAGATAAAGGGAGACAGCTTCCCGAGAACGGCTGGGCAAGATTAGATTCATTTATCAGTGTAAGTCAAGCACGGTTTCCTCGGTGTTAAGCATATATCTTCTCATTCATATCAAGCACTACACGGACATTCTCACACTGAAATCATTTACTATCTTATGGTTCTATGAGATAATATCTACTCCTTATTTAACAATTAATGCACAGACATTCTTTCACAGAAAACATTCACAATTCCACCAGTCTATGAACATATGTGGCAGCATATAAATTTCAAATGCAATATAAGAAACACACTTATCAGAAATAACTTCAGCAATGGAAGCAACTGCTGAGAGGGGTGCTCGTTTCCACCCAACCGTAGGCGTAGTGACTCCTAGTGGATTTAACACTAGCCACCCCCGAGCTGAGATCACGATGTCCTGAGACCTGCGTCTCTCTGTACGCCAGTGTCCAGGAGCGAAGGTTGCAATCCCTTCCCCTCTACGATCACTCACTCTACATAGAAAAACCAGAGTTTCCCCTCGCGTTCGCCCTTTTCAATCGCTTCCGCCATACGCCTTATCCTCTCACGAGGTTGCGTGTGGCGCGATTACCCTTGCGCTGGTCATTCATGATGGCTCTACGGATAGGCGGTTCACCTCCCCATCCCTCATCAAGCCATCAACCTACCGGCCTGCAAGGCATTAATTTCAGGGCTAGCGAGCCGCTTTTGGTTCTCCGGGCCAGTGGAGTCCAAAATACGGTATTTTAATTCTTGGTGGAAGTTAATGCCCCTTTTCCAGGTGCCCTCCACCACCATCGTGGTCTCTTTTCCACACATCCCCTCTCAGCAGTTCTGCAATAAATTCAAACTGTCATTTACATTCCTTGACCTCTTCCTGCAAGTCCATTTACATCACATATTCATACTTATGAGTTTTGCCATAGTCCTTGGCCAGTTCAGTTATATTTACAATATGGGGGAAACAGGGTGTTACAATTCCCTCCCCCTTAAAAAGGAACGTCATCCTCGATGTTCTTAGCTACTAATCATGAATTACATGTACAGAAGTAAACAAAATCGGATATGCCCGTCTCATGGCATCCTCCATTTCCCATGTAGCCTCATCTGGGCCAAAATGTTTCCACTGCACCTTGACCTGTGCAATG